>VYXC01005072.1:2095914-2118425 GCA_013397175.1 Platysteira castanea
AAAAGAGGCTTTTCGTCTCAGATTGCACTAGTTTGTTTTTTCCTTATCACTAACGTTGGAGGCAAATCCTTAAAGGCACAGCAGGCTCAGAGTTCTCCGGGAGCAGCATCTTCCCTGCTGAAGGACAGGGCTTCTCTTCGAAGCCAGGGGAATTTAGACAACTACGTGACTTGGCAAATCTGACCTTGTTGCTTTGCAGGGGCTGGCGTCAGCCATGAGGAATAGAAGAGTGTGGTGTGATTAATTCAACAGTTGCCATCCCCACCAATAAATCTGTGACTTCCTGCCCTGGATTACTCTCTGTCTATCATAAGTCACTTCCTACAGGGATCCAGACCACATCAATGCCAACAATGTAAAATCTGCATCAAAATTTGCATGATTGCTTTGCTGCTTTAGCCTGGGAGCACCCACCAAGGTGTCCAGAGACTGAAGCCTTGGGTGACCTGCAGGGTTGAGGAAGGGTTTATAGGTTATAACCACTTCCAAAAGTTGTCATGATACCCACGCTTTGCACCCCTGGAAGGCTTCAGTTGTCATTCAGTAACGTGAAAGGTTAAAATCTCCTCAATATTATAAGCAGTTTGGGGACTGGATCATTTTCAGGCTCTCCGTACAACACCTAACACAATGACAGGGCTTTCCACACTTAGGCCAATACAAATAAACCAATAAAACTATCAGAATAGAAACTACTGTAAGAGAAGAAACTCTCTCCCCTCCTTGGCTGCCCTGCTGGAGGATAAGGCTGTCCCTGACAGGCGGTAAAGGCAGCCTGGACCTTTAAGAGCAGCAGTTCCCAGTGCAGCTCTTCCTGGGAACTTTGGACCATCCCGGGGTGGAAAGCCTGAGCTGACTGCCTGCGAGGTAAGCGCTGATCTTTAACTTCATCCTGCAGCTCTGGGTCAGCCTCCTTGCAAAGCCCACCCCTGTGAGCCGGCATTCCCTGTGCACAGGCGTGTTAGCGCAGCATCAACTGCAGGAGCCCCAGGGCTGGTGGTGAGTGTGGCACTGCAAGGGCGTTTTCCAAGTGCAACATCGCGTGTTTGAGACCTAAACTAACCCTTTATGCGGAGCCAGGGTGTATCAAAAACGCAGCAGCTGACTCACAGTGTAGCTTAGAGTCAAACAAATAGTACAGGCATGTGCAAGAGCATCCAGCCTTGGAAGTCCCTCACGATTTTCAGCAGAGAAGAACTGATCCTAATCCTCAGCCTAATTACAAAAGGACCCAGCGATCCTGAGGGACATGCTGAACTAACATCTGAATCTCACTGCCCACGAAGCTGCAGGAACACTGAGCAAAGCTCAGCTGCTGCAGGGGCAGAAGTAAACAAGGCTGAGATCCGGACTGAGGCTCAGGATATTTGGCAACTGAGTTTTGGAATGCAAACTGTCCCCCAGGAGAGGGCTTGCTCACTGCTGCAGCCTCATCACTCCACAGCGGGAACGGCTGTGCCAAGGAAAAATCTGCCTCCTGGAAGGCGAGGGAGTAAATCCTGATTTATGTGGATGCTCCCTAATGTCAATGATGTTGTAGTGCAGCTTTATTATTCTTAAAGCTCTTTAAGTATTCATTGAGATCAGAGCACATTTTGTCAGCCACCGCAAGGCTGTCTCTGATAGAGACATCAAATTGATGAGGGCAGAGCAGGGGCAGCTGGGGAAACTGAAGCACGGGCAGGGAATTTCCCAAAACACTTTCCCAATGTGTTTTCCCGAAGCCTCATGCCAGCAGCCCATGGGGGCTCTCCATGGGGAGGTTGCTCATGGCTGGATGAGGGGAGCTGGTTTTGTCCTGCGCTTTGGGGACACCCAGACTGTGGAGTTGGGTTATAGGGAGGGCATCAGGCCTTCTGCTGCTGGCCCCGGGCAGGGACTGATCTGGTTTTGCTGGAAGGCAAATTCCAAGCGTATCAGACCCACCAGGCTGAGGGACTCCTCTGGACTCCTGCTGGTCACAGAGGTTCAGCTTGACCCCCTCGTGGGGAAAAGATGTTTCTATCTTCCTATGCAAAATTGCTGAAAGTGGGAATAGAAAGAAAAACGAGGCAGAGGACCACAGGATGAGCCTGCCAGCAAACACGTGCACTGTGTGTTGGGAAGGAAATGGCTTTCTACAAGTGTTTCCAAGGAGATCCTGCCAGAGATGAGTGCCCTTGTCCTAAAAAAGAGATGGAAAAAAACCATAAAATGTAGTATCAAAGAGACATTACTGTTTTTTCATGTAGCCTCTTTGGATCCTTTTGAAGTGAAAATGTTTATTTCTTATTCCCTCATTGGGCTAATCCTCGATTCGATCACATTTTCCTGTGGGTTTGCATTAGCCAGTCTGAATGTTGGTACCAGTGCAGATCAGGAGCAGTACAGGCAAGTAATGTGAGTTGTGCTGCTGGCTTCGAGACTGGGGTTAACATCTAGAGATTGGGCCATTGGATGTGCTCAGCTGCTGGGGTCGGGGCACTTCCACCTATGGATTTGAGGTGGGATTTTCACAAGCTTCTGGCATGGACATGGGGTCAAGTTGCTGGGGGAAGCACCTGAACCAAAGCTGGGAATATTCAGTGGAAGGGAGTTTGTCCCATCTCATCCACATCAAAGGATTTTTGAACCTCCCGGGGAACATTCAACCATTTGCAGGAAGCAAGAAATCCTCAGACTTGTTGGAAATTAACACAGCCCTTAACAGATTGTGAATTGTTCTGAACAACAAATATCCTTGCATGGAAAAAAGCTGAATTAAATCTAAGCTAAAGGCAAAAGAAATCCTTGCAGAGACCAGGTGAGTCACTGGATTAGAAGTCTTACAGGGAATCTTTTGTATCTTGGCCACACAACCAGTGCCAGTGCCAGTGTCTTTCTGCTAATGAAAGCAAAGGGGGTCAGAGATACAAAGACACAAAATATTTCCAATAATTTGAGCTGAAACTAAAGCCTTTAGTTTGTAAAAGATGCTCAAAGAAACCAAAAGATTATGAATATGCCTTGTATGTAATTCCTTTGATGCTTAGGTTAGAAACATTAAATTCCCTTCCTTTCACAACCGAAGCCCTGTCTAAACTCCCCAGGGAAATTTAAGAGATTAAGAAAACAGAGGTCCACTTCACATGGAAGCCTGTCTGAAATGGTGACACACTGAGATGTTAATCCCAGTTAACTGAATCCAGGAATGCAAAACCTTCCAGTTGATTTACCTGTGGGATAGAGAAAGAATTGCTTACCTGGTGTGGTAAAAGAAACAATAAGAACTTGCTGTGACTTTTATGCTGGTATGGTGTGGCAGCTTTTCTGCAAACCTGTTGTTTCTTGATTTTAGAAAACTTTTGTCACGTGGGATCCTCCTCTGTGGTCAGAGATGCTGTTATGGCACGTGCTGTGTCTTCCCATGAGAAAGACATCCACCTGGTTTGCAGGCAGCCCCTGAGAGAGGAAAAGTATCATTGCCACCTGCTCCCGTCCTTGTCTTTTTTTAAAAAAAATACTTAAAATTCTTTTAGATCCTCATTAAAATGGCCCAGACTGCATCTGCAGGCTGGTTAACCCATGCTACAGAAACAGGAGTGAACCCCTTGACAGCTGCACAGCAGTAACTGGCTACTTTTCTGCTCACACAGGCAAAATGAACATTCGGGAGTATTTTGGAAGAATATCTTACAACAAGCCCCATAAGGACACGGACTTGCAGACCCTGACAGCCATCTTCCAGCATCACATCCAGGCCATTCCTTTTGAGAACCTCAGCATGCATTGCGGGGAGGCCATCGAACTGGATTTGCAATCTACTTACAACAAGATTGTGCGAAAGAAACGTGGTGGGTGGTGCCTGGAAATCAACCACCTCCTATTTTGGGCCTTGCAAGAATTGGGGTATGACGTCTGTATTCTTGGTGCACACAGCTATGACCCCGCAGAGAAGGGATACACTGCTGAGATAAACCACATCCTCCTGAAGGTGGTGATCAAGGGCGAGTCCTACATCGTAGATGCTGGGTTTGGGGGTGCCTACCAGGCGTGGCAGCCACTGATGCTGATTTCTGGGAAGGACCAACCCCAGGTCCCCGGCATCTTCCGCTTCCTGGAAGACAACGGCGCCTGGTACTTTGAGAAAGTCAAAAGGAAGCATTATATTCCTGAGCCAGGGGATACTGACTGCCCCGATACTCCAGAACTGGGCAATATCAGAAAAATATATAGATTTACTCTTGAGCCACGGCAAATTGATGACTTCCAGGAGCTAAACGCATACCTGCAGGTGTCTCCAGACACCATACTTCGGAAGAAATCAATCTGCACTCTCCAGACCACCAATGGGCTCCTTGCCCTAGTTGGATGGACCTTGACTGAGATGAAGTACAACTACATGGAGGACACGGACCTGGTGAACATCACAACCCTTACAGATGAAGAGGTTGAGAAGACACTGAAAGATAAATTCAACATAGTACTGGAGAACAAACTTGTACCAGTAAATGTTCGTGGCTTGCCACCTAATATAGTGGATAAGATCTAATTGTAACACTGTGCTGGATGGATCTTTAAATAGCCAGCAGGAAAGTTCTAAAATTAAAATTAATTACATTAATCTCATTTTTAGCTTGAGCTAGTCACAAAGCTTGGTAAATTCAAGTACATTGCTAATTAACTGCATATATCGATTGCATATTTTTTATTAAAGCTCTCCTTCTTTAGAAAACAAGACAACTTACTAGCTCTGTTTTGCTCATATGCAAATTGCTTTTTGACTCCTTAACTTTTTGTTTACCTTCTCAAGAACTCATTTTACTGCAGATATATTTTGTGGCAAATGAGACCAAAATGATCCAGAAGGAGAGGTTGTGTTACTGTTTAATATGAAAGACCTCTAACCTTCTCTTGGTATTATTTCCAATCTTCTCAGTGACTTTTACAAATTATTCACTTCCCTTAACAGTCTTGAAGTTGAGCTGAATTTGGCTTTTAAAGACTTTGTAGAAAAAAGAAAGGTTAAGACTTTCTCAAAACAAGCCACCATTAGGTGCTGATTAGCTTAGAAAGACTTGAGTCTTGTTCCCTTTTCAGAAATTGGCTTAAAGAAAGATATTTATCCAAAGGTACCTAAAACCTCCCAAAATCTCTCTGATTTTGAATATTCACTTTTTCTGAGTCTGATTTATCTGTGTCTCTGAATTCAAAATAAAATCCGTAGAAGATGAGCTAATTCAATGGTTTCTAAAAATCAGGGATTTGGTATCAAAACTGGAAAACAAATCAAAGTTAGGTCAACCTTTGCAAACTATAATCTAAACTTTTGGGACCAAGGCTTCATGAGATGTCAAGAGAACATGACAATATTATAGATAAAACTCTTCATATTAATTACAAGCAGCATTCTGCACAGAAGCTACCTTAAAAAGTGATATTGTGGATGCAAAAGAAAACCCTGGGAAGTGAGGACATGCCACCAGTGTGGTTTCACAGCAGGATACCCATAACACAGAAGCCTTTTCCTTGTGATACCTGTGGTACTGTACAGGGTGTGCCATGAAAGAGGGCGTCAGAAGAACATCAGTCTTCAGCCAAGGAAAAGACTTTGATGCTTGTTTTAGCCAACCCCACAGACCTACAGGGCATCTGATGTGCCTAAAACTCAGGTGCTTCCCCAGGTGCAGTCTGATGTGCTCTTTGCCTTCCCCAGAGACCTCCTCTGACGCTCCACCTCCATCAAACAAGGGGAGACAGGCTTGACCGGGAGAGAATTAAATAAACAGCACTGCAGAGCTTTGAGGATGCAGGAGGCCAAATTTAGAGCAGAAATGCAAATAAATATTTGCCATGGCATTCATTAGCTGTGGCAGCTCCACAGGAACTCCGTGCTGCAGCTGAGGAGCTGAACAGATTGAAAAAGTTCCTCTGTGGGCAAAGAAGGGTCATTTGTCCATCCATGGAGCACGGGGACACACAGCCTGCAACACCTTGGCACCTCAGTGTACCCACCAGGGCGCAGATGAGCATCCTCCGCCACAAAGTGCTGCTTTGCAAAATAACAATGCTTAATTTAAAAAAGTTACAATGCCATTTGCAACAGCCTACTGTAATTATTTTACATGGAAAACGAGTTCATTCTGGTCTTAACCAGGGGAAGACATAAACATCTACTAATAGAGAAGAAACAAAGTTTAATTTGCTCACGGATCAGTGAAGTCCAAAAATGTGAATTCGTTTTGGGTGGACTTTGCCCTGTCTTGGAATTTAAGATTCAGGAGGAAGGGCCAGCAGAGCTTAGAAAGACAACCCTTACAATCTGTATCCATCCCTGGTGTCACTGACTGCTGCCCTTGTAATAAACCACCCAGAAACTGAACACCTCAGTAAATAAAAAGGGATCTTATAAGAGGTAAGTTTATTTTCTTAAAAACCCTCCGAACAAAGATACAAAAACCTGGTTTCTTTATGATGGTAAAGGTCATGGACAATAACATATGCAACATTGCTATAGGAAAAATGTTCTAAAAATGTGTCGATATAGAGCTAAAATATCACCTGCTATACAGGGGCTCTTAAAGAGGGCAAAACAGTGATATGCAATCTCAATTCTTCTCCCTTTCACTCTTCAGGAGAAGCTTCACTATGAGATAGATTCTTTTGTTTAGATACAATAGTAGATATAAATTTAGAACCGCAACTTCTTGTTGGAAGCCGTGCTTTTAGGTACTTAAATTTATTTAAAAGTATTGCAACTGCAAAGGAAGCAAAAGTTTAATCTAATAATCAATAGATTCTGCTTTAAGGGAATAAAATTACAGCTCTTTAAAAACAACTTAAAAAACATTACAAACTGTGAGTTGTGCAACCCAGAAAGTCCATGTGCTGATGTATTAGGATAAAGGAAGACAAATAACGTATTTTTAACAGTAGAATTGCTGATACTGTGTATAGTCCTGGTGAGGAATATTTTTGTATGAACACCTTCATTTGCACCTGTAAAGTTCTTCTGCTGA
Organism: Platysteira castanea; assembly: GCA_013397175.1. Taxonomy (NCBI): domain Eukaryota; kingdom Metazoa; phylum Chordata; class Aves; order Passeriformes; genus Platysteira; species Platysteira castanea. The sequence continues at coordinate 2,102,892 of VYXC01005072.1, forward strand.
TGTTTTTCTCTGCATAAATCATAGCCACATTTGTGGGACTGCCTTTTCATCTGGTCTGCTCACAATTCAAAAGACCGGGAGCTTTTATCTCCTGCAGTCCAGATCTAATGCTGATCAAGCATATTATGGAGCTGCAGAAAGAAATTACAAATAATACAAACTCGAGAACCAGTTTTATGCTGGTGTGATCTATTTAGCATTCACAGTCAGAGTTACAGGATCAGATATACTCGGATTCTGCAAATCAGAAGAAAAAATGCCATACTTTCGCATAAAAGTCTAACTTTTATGTTACACTTACCAAATATTACATTGAGAATATCCTCCAACAGTGCTTAGATATCACTGGAAGCTAAATTCCTCTCTGTAGGTGGTAATGTGTAGTTTTTTGCTGGTGCTCTCCGTTCTCTTGGAACAGCTGCCCATACACCATGAATATGCACAGCATGAATCTGCCACTGAGAATCATCCTGAGAAATCCTAGTTTGCAGTACACATTCAGGAGTTCACTGCTGAGTTTTAGGATTGGTGAGTTTTGAGAAAGGTTGGGACTAGAGAGATGTAAAGCAGCCCCTGTCCCTTTTCAGGGTGCCCTGAGAGACACAGGGCACAGGAGGGAACGGAGATGTGCTCTTTTCTTTTAGGCCACTCACCTCCCTTCAGATCCATTGTTCCAACACCAAAACAAGTCCTACAACACTCAGAGCAGCCACAAGACTCAGTGGTCTATGACTCTTTCCAATGTCAGGGTTTTTTCAGTTATAATTATCTGAATAAAACTTGCCACTTCACAAAACGTGCAGGAGTATGTATCATGTTAGCTTTTGGACGTGGTGGAAGAGCGACGTGTACGGAATGAGTGATTCATTTACTGTCACGTCCATCAATGGCACGCTCATGAAAAGAACATGTGAATCCTGGCTCAGGCTATCCTCCCTCCCAGTGGCAGATGACCCTGCTTCCCCCAGTGATGGTCCTGTCACTGAACACTGGTTTTAGACCATTTTCCAGGAACCCTTGTACACATTCCCCAGCATGATCTTATATTTCTTCTTAACCCTGCTGTTGTAATGCAAATACAGCAAATACTCATCTCGCAGCTGCCTCGTATGAAACTGAAATGGCATCAGCTGTTTGCCAGAGGGATGATTCTAAGACGAAAGCAAACCCTCACATGCACTGCTCTTTGCTCAGGGAGCCATTTGATAGGAATACTTGTTTCCTTTAAAAGCTGTTCTGATGAGGTTCAGTAGATTAAAGAATCTTTGCTGGCAGAGCCAGGGCAGCTTTCCACAGCATCATAAATCACTGATGTAAAGAAACCAAAACACAATTCCTTCCTTTACAGGTGAGATGAACCTTGAAGAGTATTTTGCAAGAACTGGTTATAAAGGCTCCACTGAAAAACAAGATTTGGAAACCTTAACCGATATATTCCAGCACCACATCCGCTCTGTTCCCTTCGAAAACCTCAGCATCCACTGTGGGGAGAAAATTACTTTGGAGTTGGAGCACGTTTACAACAAGATCGTGCGGAGGAAGCGGGGTGGCTGGTGCATGGAGAACAACCAGCTGCTGGGCTGGGTGCTGAAGGGCCTGGGCTACGACACCAGCTTCCTGGGAGCGTACGTGTTCAACCCCCACCAGAACGCCTACGCCACCCTCATGACCCACCTCGTGGTGAAGGTCGTCATTGATGGCAAAGCCTACATCGTTGATGCAGGCTTCGGGGTGTCCTACCAGATGTGGCAGCCGATGGAGCTCGTGTCAGGGAAAGACCAGCCCCAGGCTCCCGGCGTCTTCCGCTTCACGGAGAAAAACGGTGTCTGGTACCTGGAGAAAATGAGACGGAAACAATACATCCCCAACCAGAGCTTCTCCAACTCTGATCTGCTGGAGAAAAAGGAGTGTCGGAAAGTTTATATGTTCAGCCTTGAGCCACGGACAGTGGAAGATTTCCGTTTCCAGTGCACATACCTCCAGACCTCTCCAGATTCCCTCTTCACAAAGAAGTCCATCTGCACCCTCCAGACCACCGATGGATTCCGAGCGCTAATTGGGTGGACGCTCACTGAGACCACGTACAACTACAAGGAAAACATGGATCTGGTGGAATTTGTAACTCTTGAAGATGAAGAGGTGGAAAAAACCCTCAAAGAGAAATTCAGCATCACCCTAGAGAGAAAACTTGTCCCCATTAACGTTAAAGGATCTTACACAATCTAGATGACCAGGAAAACCTACAGTAATGTGTGTACAGCACCTTCCACTGTCTGTGCAATCCCTCCTGCAAGGTTATGGGATTCTTTTGTAGGTGACTGAAGGATATATACATTAATATGAGATTAAAGTGGATTTCACTTTGGGAAAAATCAGGAATTTAAGACTCTTGAGTCAGTTAGGTAAAATTATCTGCTGTGAGATGACGGCCATTCAATTTTTGACACAATGTAGGATTTGATTTGAATCTGGTTAAAAGCTTGGGTAAGAAATATGTCTGGGGAGTTTTGGACTGCCTGTAGCACATGAGTATGGATTATTAATTGTGATATGCTGCCAACACATTTTCTAAGGTTATTATAGGGAGACAAGTCATCTGTGAGCATTTAGACAATGAAGTACACATTTAAAACTTCATTTTTCACAAGATCCGACCACTCACAGCTCATCTCATTTCTCTGCCTTTAATATGAGTAAAACATTGTCATCTTGGAAAGGAGCATTAGGAGGCATAATTCTTTCACCATCATCCTTAGACAAACCATAGTACAAAATGAAAACTATCAACATGAGCATCCCTCCGGCCATTACTGCAGTAAACTTCCCCAAGTAATTTTTGCTATGTACCTATTCTTCTGGTGATGAAAATTCTATATATTGCAGTGTTATTGTGGCTGATGGGCTCTAAGGAGATAAGTACCAAGCTTTGTTTCTGAGATGTAATCATACTATAAACTGTGACTGGTGCTTAATGTCACAGCTGGCTTAGATTTACTTTTGTCGCCAAAGGGGTGGAAATTCTGTATTTTTAGCATTGCATTATATTTGTTATGAAGCTAAGCTCACTATACCCTTAATTCTGTCCTGCAAACATGAGAGTCCATATGACTGTCCTGAATGGGTACCACATTGGAACTTTAATGCCATTAGTGTTTGTTCATCTGTATCAAAGTGAAAAAACAACTCAAGGAGCCAGCCAAATCTAAAGAAAACTTTTTCTTTTATTTCACAATCACGTTTCCCCATTTTTCAGAAAACTTTGTTCCTCCTACCATGCTTCTCTGCAAAAAGCCCAACCAACAAAACCACTAAAAAAGGGGAAGCATTCTTAAATGCATCAAAAAATAGCAGAAACACTGAAAAACATTTTTTCTCTCCAGTCTGTGATAAGCCTGAGTATTGGTCAAATGTTGATTCCTCCCGCTGAATAGTCTTTTTGCTCAAAGACATCATCTGATCATTAATCTCACGAATGCTGTAAGTGTATATGTGAAAATAAATAAAAGGAAAATAAAGACACTATGAGTTGTTTTAGGTACGGCTGCCCCCAGCTGCACTGACTCCTGCACACACCCTCTGCCAAGTGAGGGCTGGTCACTCGTGCTACTGATCTGCTGGCCAGCCCTTCCCACCTCAAATTTCTTAGGATCACAGGATCACTGAGGTTGGAAAGGCCCTTTAAGATCATCGCATTCAGCAATCAACCCAGCACCGCCACCGTGTTCACCATTAAACTCTGTCCCCAAGTGCCACTTCCAGGGATGGTGACTCCACCACTGCCCTTGGCAGTCTTCCAGTCCTTTACAACCCTGTGAACAAAATTTTCCTAGAATCTAATCAAAACCTTCCCTGGCATAACTGGAGGCCATTTCCTGTCATCCAGTCGCTTGTTACCTGTTCCTTGGAACCTGTTACCTGTCAGAAACTTCTTGAACTGAACAGGCCAATATTGAACAAATGCAGCAGTGGTGTCAGAGATGGTGAGTTCCTACAGGTACCTGGATGAAGAGGTTGTAGCCTGAGTAAGATGATCCCTGAAGAGGAGGCCCAGGAGTCATCTCTGCTGGGTTTGGCAGCCAGCAGCTCTGGGCTGGTTGTGGTGTGTGCCAGCTCCTTGTGTGGTGGTGGCCTGGGTGCACAGATAGTTGCACAGGGATGAGGAACTGAGAGCCAAGCAAGAGGTGACAGGGGACACTGAAAGATCTTAGTGAGGCCAGAACACAGCTTTTCTATTAATAATGGAATTATGGAATTTGTTCAGTAATTTGTGTACAGGTTATATTAATGTCCCATTAAGGGTTTTTGCCCCTTTCTAAATGATTGATCATGACAAGGTGTTCCCCAAGAACTCATGGAACATTACAAGCTTCAAAACACTCACCACCTCCATTCCATCCGATGGGATTCCCACGTGCATTCACCCAGCTCACCAAACCACATTTCTCTGTGCCATCAACCACAGCTGTTTTCTTGTCTTGCCTCCCAACTTCCCTAGAGGTGTTCCTGCTGTTGCTCCCAGATAATTACTTGGATTTTGGCATGCAAGGGTTTCTCAGGCAGTCATGGGCTCCTATCAGCATTTAACTGGGCCTGCAGTGATAGGACTCACCCAGCTACCCCTTCTACTCTTTGGTTCTTACCAAAGATCTACAGAGCTGCTGCTGACTGAGGCTCCAACCATCCCCCTGGCTCCCATCTGTTCATAACCATTCTCTAAGAGGGATTTTTCATCTCGATGTGACAATTATAAGCAGGTCCTCACTGTGCAACATGAAATCACACAAAGAAATGTCAACACGTACAGCTAAGTACAGTTTCACAGTTTAACTAAAGCTCCCCAAAAGCTGATGAAAGCAGGTTATTGAGGTGTGAATGCCAGGCCCAAAATGCCTCAGAGGTTTGAGATGAGAATGGTGTAAAACCAAACAAAACCAAACAAACCCCGAGGCCTCATGCTGGGGTTCCATTAGCAAGGCAGTATTGTAGAAGCTGATGTTCTCCCAGCCTGAAAAGAAAACAAACAACCAAGTCCTTAAAAAGCATCAGCTCTCACAGAAACTTGAATTCACATGTGGAAGGGAACTGTGGGATGTCTGACATCCTTCCCTACCACGATGCTTTATTAGGACTCTCAGAGAAAGGTTAAATGAGAGCCTAAGTGATTTTGCAGTTTTAGCTGTGGACTGTTGTTCAAATGAAGCAAAACAAATGCTTAGAAACCGCCCCCCTCCGCCCCCAGCCTCATCTAATTCCAAATACAATTTAAACGTATGGTATTCCAATTAAGAGAAAGACAAGACAATTTCTTTTAAAGCCTGAGTGCTGGATGAAGTCCCAGAATCCCAGCCCAGCTGCCCATTGCACACACAGGCAATGCCCAATGGCAACGAGAGCCACCCGTGGTTGTAGCACTGCCTAATGGAGTGTCTCATTGGAGAACAAGACACAGAGCAGAAGAAACACGGTTCAAACTCCACGGCACCACTGAACATCCTGCCCCTCCCCAAGAACCAAAGTTTAATCAGCTCAAGCATTACTAAATTCACACTGGACGGCTCACTTCAGTTGGACTCTGGTCCTGGACTTTTTAAGATCCAATACTAAGCAGAATAGAAGTAAAAGAGAAACATCAGCAAGAAAGACGAAGTTGTTCAGTACTTCCACATTTTCAACCCCAGCAGTTATTACAAAATAAGCACCACCAGGCTGCCAAAGGGAGGGACCAAACTTCACATGACAGGGGACAGATATATGTGAGCTGTCAGTGAGCACCACCTATGACCACACTTCAGGCACCTCAGGGTCACAGGCACAAACACTTCTGGTGTCTGGTAACACTTCACCAGCTCCCTCTCGCAGGTAGCCATTTTCTGTAATAAAAACACTACTTACCCAACTCGCTCCTGTTTTCAAAGAAGAAATACTTCTCATTTAGAAACATGACCACGTAGGAAAGTCCTACAGCTTAGGAACTTGCACATAAAATGCACTGGAGTCTGTGTCAGAGCCAAGAAAGCCTGAATTAATGCAGGTTTGCATTATGTATATTTCACTGCTACACTTACATCTCTGTCAAGAGTAGTTCAAGCACAGATTTTATACAGCAGAATGTTTCTACCTCAGGAAGGAAGCTTGAGTCAGACTTAAATGCATATATATATACACATTTATTTATACCATTGGAAATGCAGACAGGTACTTCAGAAGATCCCACCATGTCTGCTTGTAACTCTGTACTTAAGAGTACATTTAAAAAGTCACACAGGGCTGAGTTTTGCTTTTGTCTTGCTCACAGTAACACACTATGGATGGTGCTTTTAAAGGCACATTTTGCCAACTCCCCATGAATAAAAGATTGTGCTAAAAATAAGTAGTTGGTCTTACTGCAGCACTGAGCCAGCAGCTGAATGTGAACAGCAAAGCCCCCAGATTTAAAGGCAATAAACTAAAGTCTACCTTTTCTTCACAGTTGGTGTTGGGCATGTTTAGGAAGCAGAACTACCCTTCCTCCATCCCAACTCCAGAATCATGGATTTTCTAGGAAGCTCTTCAGCTTCTCATCTGCTTATCCACACACCATGCCACTCACACGTCCAGCTATCCCTCAGGAAATGACATGAAATTAAGGAGGCAGAATGCCTTTAACTGATGAGAATTAATCCCCACTGGACTGAACAGAACCCTGCAACGCAGGAGAGTTCTCTGCAGAACCCTGACAAAGAAGACTCCACATGGAATTCATCTGAGCCACTGTTGTTATCAAAATAACCCAAAAGCTTCTTCACATGGCAGCACTGGAAACTTCCCCAATCCATGGTCTCTCAGGACATGCAATTGCAGTGACATCTCCTGGCTGCTGGTGGTTCACCAGAACACACTTCACCCCTCAACTATTCAGCACAGCTATGCAGAAATCCACTCTCCATTCAAGAAATGCGTTCAGAGAGAAAGGAATCATTTTCCTACTAATAAGCAAGAAAGAATAATGGGATATATTCCAAGTTTTTCTTGTGATGACCAACAATAAATCATTTCTTATCTCAGGTCACATCTTCCATGGGAAGAAAAATGCCTTGCCATCATTAAATTCTTTTCAGCTTGCAGTAATATATGATCGGGTTTTAAGTAATTGAACCAGTAGCATTTAATTAGCTCTGAAAAACTATCTCAGATCATGAATCACAGCCTTTCCACCTGCACGAAGCCCCCTTACTAGGTTAAAAGTATATTTCTCTTTCCATGTGTGATCCATCTTGAATATCTAATTAGGTGCTTCTGATATATGGATTATAGTTCATATATTACATGCAAAATACAGCAGACACAGTGTGTCCTTCTTTAAATAATTGAGTTTCACGCCTTTCTTCACTGAGCTGTTAAAAAAAGACCAAAAAAAGCCTCGTGCCCATGGCAGAATGGCCACTCCTCGCTTCAATTAACAAATTCCTCTTTCTCCAGAGAGCCAGCATCGAGGATGAGTAACTTGGACATCCTGAGGAGATGCAGGAATAACAATAATTCTTGCTGAAAGGCCGTACACAGAGAACTGCTATGATTTTACACAAGACCACACTGACATTTTTCAACAGGCCCAGAGTACCAACTGACCAAAGAGAATGGTGTTTCCATCCTAATACTACTTCAGAGAGCTTCATCACATGCTACATAAATCAGTGCACTCAGCTGATGTTGGGGGACATCTGCGGCCAGCACAAAACAGGATCACTCCTTCTATCAGACTGTGTTAAGCACAATTTTTTTACAATAAATAAGCTAATCCACAATCATTAACCACAAAAGCCCACAGTTTTTATTCAGCTTTCAAGTACGTTTCTGAAACTGTTATTATGCTTTTATGACAAGACTTACATAATTATAAGATTGGATTTTTTTTGCTGAAAAAGAGGCAAAATTAGCAGACTTCTTTTGGAAGGCAGAAACTAAGACTCACAATCTGCTCAGATGTCAAACTGTAAACGTCACCCAATATTTGGCTTGCTGTATAAAAAAAAGTTTCACTACAAAATCCTCTATTTTTAAATAAACTTTATAAAAAATAAAATTCCATAAAGTGGATTTTATCTCTCTGTTCTTTTCCCATCTTATTTTTAGCACAGTAAAAAAGCCCACAAACCCAGCATGTTTCTGCTGACTTTTTTCAATTTGAAGAGAGCGCAGGTTTCGTTTTCCTAATAAAAGCAAGCAGTGAAAGCTGAACTGCCTTACTGAATTGGACACAGCTCATCTTTACTCGAAATACTTCTTTCAGATGTTATCCTAAATTGTAAATAATGTTGCTTTAGATTGCATGCAACACTCAATTTAACTATGCACAACATTTAAAGAGACTGATGGGATGAATGCCCCACTCAGGAAAAGCTGCTGAGAGAGGAAAGGATGTACAACATCCATTATATACACACCCACTTTGAAAAATGTCTGTCCTGTGGATGGTAGAAATTTCAATGAGAACAGAACAGATTTACAAATCCACCCTTTACATTAAATAGCAGAAACTCCAAACAATCTCCAGTTCTTGGTACTCTGTTTGGTAGGCATTAGGTAACAAGCTCCACTTGTGCAGTTGACATTAATCCTGAGGTTTTAAGAACATTTTCTTGGCTCTTTTACTAGGTCTTGTTTTAATATTCCCCTCCTCAACTTCATCATCTTCATCATCATCCTTGAGTACACGTTGGTCCCTTTTTCTCAAAAATTTCTTCCCTATTGTTCCCACTAATGTTTCATATCTGTAGAGAGAATAAAAAAAAATACACCTTTTACTAAAATCAGAGGAAAAACCGTGGAGCATATCCTAAATCTAATCAGCAATTTAAGTGGTGTAAAAAACCTGGTCATTAAAAGCCTGGAGAAGCACAAGTACTACATGACTTATTACATTATTATTCACTCTGATAGTTTCAGTTTTTCAGCAGCTGGTACCAAGGAGGGAATTAGCATGGAATACCTGGATATCAAAACCCCTACAAGTTATTTTACCCCCAAAAGTGATGGAGATAACAGTGAATATACACCAGCATTCCTGGAAGATAAATTTGGCACAGCACCATATCTGTTGTGGGCTTTTTTTTGTTTTATTTTGTTTGTTTCCTTTTTGGGTTTTATTTCTCCACATAATACAGTAACATACCATATTCCTAGCTAGTACTGATTATGTCATAAAATGTAACTTACCTTCTGGCCATTTCTTCATCTGACACATCAGCCTCCATTTTATCATCCTCTTCAATTTCTTCTTCCTTGCACTTAGAGTTCATTTGGATCATTAACTTCTGAAAATGAAGTCAGAAACAGCTTAAACATGTAACCATGACACAACGGCAACTGTGCTGAAATTCACTGGTAGAAGAGCATAAAAAGTAAGGTTTGAATTTAATAATTATTTTCTGCTCCTGGTTAGGCTATTGTTATGAAAACTCATGAAGAAAAGGCAACAAAGTGTCTGTTGCTAAGCTGAGCTTAGAGTTTGCCCTTGGGAAAACAGGCAACAGAGAGAATAGTGTTTTCCGTGTATTGTACTACTCAAACATCCTAGAGGGCACTCCCAACATCTCCAGGAGACCAGCGAGTTAGATGGTAATTAATTTTTCACTGTGATGCTAGCACACAGACCTTGAAATGCTTTTGTTAAGAAAGAAGAATAACTTCAAGGATTTGCAGTAAAAGCCATGAAGCAATCATATGCTGAGTTACAGGGACAGCAAGTTCAAAATATCCAAAAGAATCCCCTAGTAAATCACCTTGCATGCAAAGCTTTTAGTCTTTACACCTTCATCCTCCTGCTTCAGTTCAGTGGTAACCTTTTTATTACTGTCCCTGTGTACTTGTATCAGCATGAATCATGCCAGAAAGAAATTAAAGACTCTCTTGCCCAGCATTTTTACTTTGGAACTCTAAGCCCTTACTTACACAAGTAAGTGTTGAATAAATAAGGTTGAATGTTTGTAGATCGAATCCTGCATTAAATATCAGGAGGAAAAGTGAGCTTTTGTTCTGGTGAGCAGCATGTGGGATGGTTTCCTGCCTTCAGGGTGGGAAAATGTGCAGGAGTCATGCAATTACTGACCATCAACTCAGGGAGGTGAAAAGATTCTATTTACCAGATGCTGCACTGGTCAGCATTTTGGGTTGAATGATGAAGTTCCTCTACATAGGAGGATTTATGGAAAGTGCTGCAAAGGCCAGTAAAGATTCACTGTGAACACTCAAATCCCCATCCCCAAGGGCTTCAATCCTAATGTGAGACCACCTCAAACTAGGACACTGAAATGGTACCTCAACTTCTGGATTGAATCCTTTGAAGGACATTCTGCCATAAACGAGATCCTCACATCGCAGAAAGCTTCTCTCTTCTATTATACAGCTCCTGCACGAAACCCCAAACCCAGCATTTTGTCAAACCGTGCACTTTAAAATAATCAAATTAAGCAAATGCAAAAAGGATTTGCTGTCTTTCCCCTCACACAAATAAACAAATCCACAGTGTATTTTAAACCATCAACTACTTTCTGCTTAATTGCTCTGATAAATCTTTCAGTACAAGGAGCTTAGAGTGCAAAGGAATAATTTTTGCCAGTAAAGCTGTGCCAGTTCCACAAGCAAAATTAACTCTCCTGACAAAAAGCACTCTTTACTGGTATGATTCCACCTACATTAATGCTTTTGCCAGAATAAAAATACCATATAAATATCACTCCCCAGGTGGCACTACTATACCAGCAAAAGCTTCTAATTAATTTTTCATTGTGCTGTTAGCCCTGGCATTAGTTGAGTCTGTCAGGATATAAAACACTGTGTCATTCTCTGTTCAGCAGAGACAGATTTCCCCTTCTCCCTCCCTTTTTGTCCTCTTTTAATGAGCATGGAGTGAGAAAAGAAACATGACCCTGAGGCATTCATAATACACGTGTCAGATAAAAGTACTTCCGTGGATTGTTCCGTCCTTTTCCTCACACACATGTACCTGTTCCCTCATCCTCTTCATCTCCCATGTAAAGCAAACTCTCACGATCACAGAACTTAGGCTGAGGAGATTAAGCTCATTGTCCTGCCTCAAGGCAGTATTAGTTACACATGTGCCATGAACAGCAGAGGTCCAGCTAACCTGTCCTCAAAAGACTTCCCACGATGAAGAATCCAGTGTCTCCTCAGGCAATCTATGCCAGAGCTTCAATAGCCTTATTGTTACAAAAATTTTCCCAATGTCCAGCTTGAACATTCCTTGCTGCAACTGAAGCTCAAATACCTTTTCGTCATATCCACCAACAGCAATGGAAGAGAGTTTATCAATGGCCTTATTCAACTACAGTTAATTCCTTGGGTCCCAGCTTTTTCAAAATTATGTATGTTCTCCCTCCATGGAATTTTTTTCCACTTTTGAAAGGATGAAACCCAAGCAATTTCAAAAGTAGTTCTCCTGCTATTTAAAGCAACTTTGTAAAGAGCAGGACACTTTTTTCCTTATTAGCAAAGCCTTCCTTTATTTCCACCATTATCTCTCCTATTTCAAAACCAGGATTTGAAGTGAGCTGGACACAAGAGGACAGAACTGTCCTGAATCGACTTAATCATGTGACTGGAGCTGAATTTACTGACACAAAGTTTCAAACTTCCTTTTTCAAATGAAGGGAAAAAGCAGAAATGAATGAATTGGACCTCGACTGAAAGAAACTAATTACATGCATCTAGAACAATGTGTGAGTGAAAGAAAACAACACACACAAGAATTGAAAGTAGGTCAAACTACACTAGGCAACCTCAAGAACAGCCCTAAAAATAAGTAATAAAAAAAGTTGTAATGCCAATCTGTCACTATTTTTGCTTCTGTTAACTGGTTATTTATAATACTTATCTTATAGGAAAAAATATGAATATGCTATTTCCATTTCAAAACAATCCAGTGATGATAAGAAGTACAAAAGATTACAAGCTTACTCTTTTTCCTTTAGATCTGGTACATCAAGATACCAGTGTTCTTCACTAATTATCTTCTTTTCTTCTTCTTCTAGTTGTTTTTTAGTTTGTGAATCCAAACCCCTTTGCATGAACTACAAAGAAAGACACAAACACACAGCTTCAGTTTCTGCATCATGAGTATCTTCTGAACATGCAATAATTACATGATGGCAATTATCCATTACATAATGTTTAGCAGTTGATAACAAGTAAATGCTTTTTGTGATTTTTTTCTCTGAGTTGTTTGGGAAAACAGACAATGGAAAATTAAAAGAGCTGCTGATCACAGCTATCTACTGAAAGTCAACAGTCAGTCACATCTGTACCTACATATAAAGACACAGATCTCTCCTGGCTAGTTTTGATGGATTGGAGCTGTCACAATTCCCTAACTTTGCTAAGGTTTTTCTAATGTTTCAATGAAGGCCAGAGAGGAGGTAATGGTGTTGAAGTTATTGCTGCACATCAGGAACCAAGTCCACCCATACAAACAGCACTGGAGCTCAGAGCTAAAGGTAGGTCATACCAGGCTGGCCATTTTCTGAAACATCAATACTTTCAGCCATCCCCTTCTTTTCTCAGATTTAATGAAGCGGATTGCGTTTGTAGCTCTGAAGGCGCAAACCTGCCTTTGGAAGTGGAAAAATGTAAGACTTTGAAACTAGACCATGAGGAAAAGTCTTCTGTCTCTTGCTGTGCTAAAGGATGATGTTCTCAGCTCTTCAATTCTCACTGACCCACCAGAGTACCAGTCCAGGAGTGTATTTAAGCACCTGATAACTCACTGCAGGAACAGTCTGCCAAAACAGCCGAGACCAATAATGAAGTTTAGGGCAAGACTGCTATTTTTTCCTAATACAAGGACACTCCTGTCACTTGCTTCCTCGGTGATAACCTCTGTCAGAGGATGGGAACAGGCAGGTAGGAACAGTAACCTCTCAACAGCTGGGAGTAGAAGAAGACATCTGTCACGGCCTATAAAAAACTGCTGACAACACAGAACCACAGACCTGAGGCCTGTGAAAGAGCACTTAAATTTCCATTTGTCTCAAGTCAGGTGCCTGAACTGAGTGACAATTAAGTCTCAACAATGTCAATGAAACATGCTGGGAGAAACCAGAACTCTTCAAAATTTTATGGTATGGTAATAATCCATATAGTCCCACCCCCCTAAAAGTTGGGACCTTCCTTAGGATCTACAGAAAGTGTTTGAATAACTGTATCTGTCAAAGCTTTACATTTTTAACAACATAACGCCTAGATAGACACAACTCTAACAGTACATACAGCTCACATACAGTCCTGTAAAAATACAGAGGTGATATAGATGTGTAATGTATGTACTAAATACAAACCACACATCTTTTCAGTCTTTACAAAATGCCCAACCAAACCAAACTCAGAAGCACAAGCCAATAGAGCTAGTGTCTCATTTTCCATTTCCATTTCTATTTGCAACCACTCTACAAGATCTTTAATGAAAGAAAAATTGACTTCTGTTTTCTAAGTCGATTCAAAATATGTCAAAGCTTTCCAATTAAAATTACAGTATCTTCTGGAGGAAAATAAGTGAATCTATCATGTGGAAAAGCATATTGCTCAAGGAAATTGGTTAGCCAGTCAGAAATCTCAACACAAGAAATTCTGCTACAAGAACCCAATTAAATAATCATTTCACACTCCATTTTAAAGATTATGTTCCTAAAGATTACTACAGGAAAAACCTAGATAAAAATTATGTGATCAGGTTTATCTCGAATGTAAACACACACTGATGAATTAAAAATACACCCATTGTGGTAGACACAGAGTATGTAAGTCATAACTGAGGGGCTGTTTGGGTGAGTTTCCCCAAGCAATGGGACCTGGATTAAATGGTGCAAGACCTAAAAGTTTGTTTCCATGGGGCCCAGTATTTAGTGCAAATGGTCTTTCCAATACCACCAACCACTCGTCACCTCTGGGTGCCACTTCACCCACCTGATGAATTCTGGTAATACACTGGATCACTACCTGCAGAGGCAGCTGCTAAAGGCTTAATTAAAACATTTGTAAACAGGAAGATCTGCAGAAACAAAGTGCTAAATACAAGATCTGTGTATGACCTTTTCAAAACCTACTGATCTCTTCAAAGCTGGTTATTACTGTCTGGACTGTGAACCTGCAAATGTCATGGCAGCATATCCACCTGGCTGGTTCTCCACGGCCTTCCACAGAAAAACAGTCTCAAAACCTGCTTTTGAAATCTCCAGGGGGTTAGTAAACTGGCAAACAACAGAAACAGAAATTTCATTTAAAAAGTATATTATATAAAAATAAGGAAAAATAATGATGCTGCCATCCAGGTTATGGGAGTTTGACTGTGTCACACATTGCTGGCTGACTCAGTTCAACACCTACTCCCTTTTGAGAGCAAGGCAAGATGTATTTTGTTCCCTCTGTGTACAAGTTTTAGATTTAGCAGCATTTGTTAATTAGGGTAAATATTCCATCATCTAACTGTAGCAGAATGCACTTTACGTGAAAAATTGAACTGAAGTCAGCTAACTCTTTTCAGCCAGAATGTGAAATATAGCCCCATATAAATACGTGGGGAAAAAACCAGCTAAATAAAACACCACAAGTGAGAAGCCACAAAGGCTGCATCATATTCAGTTTAAAAAATTAAATATAAACATTAAAAAAAAAGGAGGGGGGGGGGAACTCAACTTTTCCTGGTTCTTTTCCAGCAATAAAGGACCATCAATCAGAGGAGAACATATTCTACTGAATCAGGAGTTGTAGTACACGGTGTGAAGCAGAATCCATTAGCCAGTAAGCAGAGACAAATTTCACACTGGTGACACGAGATTCACAACTCCAAGGCTAACAGGCACATCGGGATGTTACTAAGATCCCTGGCATTTATGAGTTGGGAAAGGTGGTTAATACTGGGTGTTAATCCCCATTCAGGCTGGGATTTCCTTAGCCACCAATGTAAACAGGGGTATAAATGGGACACACAAAACCTAAACTTTTGTCTCCCTCAATACTAAAAGCCCCACCCCCAAGTAAAGCAAGCAGCACTGACATTTTCATTTCAATGTGCTAGTGTTGGGAAATCTTTTTATTTAAATTCACAATAAGCAACCCAGCTGCAGAGGAGCGAGATGGAATGAGAGCACTCCCAAAATGTGAGCTGGAGTTGGCTCTTGAGGCCAGACTTTTGCTGGAATCATGGAGTTGCCCTGCTGCACCAAACCCTGCAGCTTGTAACCTCCGACGCCGCTCGCAGCGTTCAAGCAGCTCGGTGTTGGCAGCAGCGATGTCTCCCGGGGGAGCAGCCCAGCAAGCCGGAGAGGGCCGGGGAGCTGACCATGGCTAAACGCATCTGTACTCAGGGCGTGGGTGGGCAAAGCCAGGGCGCACCGCCGGCCGCCCCTCAGCCGGGGCTGGCGCCGCGTGGCCCGCGATGGGCACGGGAACGCCCCACACCAGGGCTCCGGGACGGCCGCGTGTGGCCGGGGACACCCACCCCGGCCGCGGCTCAGGGCGCGGGGCCCCGCTCGCCACCGGCCC
>VYXC01005072.1:2118534-2288618 GCA_013397175.1 Platysteira castanea
ATTTTTATTTTTATTTTTATTTTTATTTTTATTTTTATTTTTATTTTTATTTTTATTTTTATTTTTTGCTTCTATTTTTTTTTTACAATCAGCACTGACTTTTATTTGCAACAAACAAACAAACAAACAAACAAACAAACAAAAAAACAAAATGGTCAAATGGGATTAAAACTGAAAACCACACAAATTCAAAGATATCACAAAAAGCCTCAAAGCTTTGCTAGTCCTGAACTGTGATTTGTGAATTCAGTGTTGGCAGCGCTGTTGTTGGACTGCCATGCTGGGCACTGGGCGCTGAGGAGGAAATCCTGGTAGGGAACTGCCAGCTGACTCTCAGTCACAAGCATATACCACAATTTCTCGATATATCCTCATAAATCAGATTTCTGATGCCTGTTTTGACATTTGGCACATAAACTGGGTGATAAAGCAATAAGAGTGAGGGTTCGGTGTTCAAAACTTTAATGAACTGGTATGCTCCAAAAGACAATTTAGGAAGAAAAATGCCGGTATATGCAAGATGTAGGTCAAAACTTGAAGAACTCTGTAAAGATTTATGCTCTAATACACTCCACAGAAAGGTATAATGAAGGACAAAACCTGATTGCATCAGGAAAGGAGGAAGAATTATCCATATCCAGGCATTCTTATTACACATTTAAGCTCAGTGGACTAAAATGACCACAAATGCCAATGAAACATGGAGCCACAAATGCTTCAAGGCAAAGTCATAACACTGCATGAAAATATTTAATTTTCGTATAGAGAAGGCACCTTCATTCCCGGGCTCTGTAAATGAGTTGAAGCTGCTCTGTAGTTCAAGGCCCCAGTGAGAGTCACATTGTCAGTGTGGGAGCTACGCTGTTTAGCTTCTTCTCTTTTCCCTTTCTCATTAACAGCTATCATCCCTTCCCAACAAAAGAAGGCTGGGAAGAAATTTGCCATTTTCTGAATACAAATGTTCATCAGAGAATGAATATGTTTGAATCTTAGTGAACAAACCAGTAGGGGAAAGCCGTTAATTAATGTAGTGGCACAGTACAGCCAGAATCTGCCCATTTTTGGTGTTATGTTCTATTTGCCATGAATTTTAATAATGCATTTACTTTTTGTTGATCATTGCAAATCAGAAGCCTGTGCTTAATTGCATGACCTTCAATGTCACGGCTTTTCTAAACAGTTTCAGTTCATTTACAGTCCAGGAATGTACTTTGAATGATTTCTTCTAAATACTGTGCTGTCCTCAGCACTTCTGAAGACGGTGACCTGTGGTAGTGCTCGACTGTGCTTGGTGGCCTTTGCAAGAGCTGTTTCTGTCCCGCCATCCTGCAGAACATCCCAGCTCAACAATTCCTCAGCAGACTGCTTACAGCCTGCTTGGGATATGGGCACTGCATGTAACAGCTTCCCTGATACCTTTGATGGGAAGGAGCATCATACCCCAAACATCTTTGGGAGCTGAAGTTTACATCACTGTGCAGTGTCTAACTGAGATGGGGAGAGTGCAAGGGGTTCCCAGCTTATCTAACCATGAAGATTATTCCTGGTGCTCCCTGGTCCCCACTGCACCCCGTGTCTTGGTGCTGCACCCTGGGCTTGCATGGAGTTGCTGCCACTGTTTGTTGGCACATCAGCTAAAACCCCGCCTCGATACAGGCAGGGAGAAGCATTTTGCAGTAAAAGCAGTATAGGTTCTCTGATGTTTATTTAGAGAAGTGGAGATTGTAAAAAGGCTGCCACAGAATGTGATCTATTTTGGCAGTAAAAAAGTCCGAAGGAAATTTTTTGGGTTACATCTCCCATCACTTGAATTGGATGGGGAGGTTATAGATAACAATCAGATGCCTTGTGGACCAGATGATACTGTCTGGTAAATGTGAAGACACTTCATTGATTGTAGGAGAAATTTTTATGATTTACTGGTGGTGGTGGAGGCAGCTCAGAGAAGAATCCAGCCCTGTAAATACACCTGCTTGTGAAGTGCAGCGAGGGTGAGGAGAGTTAGGAGAGAAAAAGAATCTCTATGTTTAGAGAAGAATCGAGGGTCATTGTAAGTGACAATTAGACGCCTCTCCCACAGCTCTGCGTGCTGCACAGCAGCTCCATTTCCAACCTGGAAATCCATTTCTTTTTCAAAACAAAAGTACTCAAGGAAATAACTTGGGGGAAAGGAGCTCCATCTCATCAAAGACTGTACATTAAACAAGCAGATAAAAGATGTCTCTTCCTAGGAAATATAGTCCCTTCTCCCTCCAGTAATTACAGAAGTCAAATCAAAGTCATCATTAACATTATTTAAGGAGTAATCTCTCTTGGAGCAACACATGTGGCAGCTGTGAAGTAATTTCACGCCAATGGGATCTAATTTGAGGGAACTTGTGGCTTACTTTTTCCATAACATTTTATTTATTCATATTCTTGTAGTAGTGTGATTTTAGTGCAAAATGGGTATCTCTAACCTTACAGCAACCTGTCAGTTGATTTGATTGCTTCTGAGCTGTCTTTGAATTCCGAAGCAGCTTTTACAGCTCTCAGAATCCCCCTTTGCAAATATCAAAATTCTTATAGTATGACAGGTGAGTCATTAATTTGTATCAAACTCCTCCGCTGTGTTTTAAGTAAGGATATTATGTGTTTTTCTCTATGAATGAGGAAAAGAAAATGAGAAGTGGAGCTGCCGGAGGTCTGTTTGCAAACCTGAAAGGAAGGCGTGAAGTGCTGCGTGCGACTGGGTGGGATCAGAAAAGCGGCTTTGTACCCTGTGCTCCCTCCAGAGAGAGCCTGAAATCCTCCTCGTGGCACAGGTGCCGTGTTCAAGTGGAGGACTCGTTTTTCATCTCTGCTGCTCCCACCCCGCTCTGAGCCGCTAATGCATGCGGTGTATTGGCAGCTGCTGAGGTGCTGGGTGCCGGGGGATTTGTTACAATATTCATCACCTTTGATGCGCTCGTGTAGAGCCCGCGCTGCTCATCCCGCTTTGTACCTCATCCACGGAGGAGACGGGGTGGCTCCAGCTCTCCTTCACACGGCACTGACTCATCCTCTTGGCTTTTGAAGCCCCCTTTTCAGGCATTGACACCGGTCTAGGTGGCAGATGACACACACAGAGAGCGTTTTAAATCCCTGCCCCGCCTTCCTCAGCTGACCGCAGGTTTCCCTGTGGATGGGGACCATATGGAAAGGATGCAGCAGGAGCCAGACTCCTGTAATTTGGGTAACACGGATCTGTAAGCACAGTGCACGTTGCTGACTCTTTCCTTTTAATAGCCTTGGGTGGTTCACAATTCGTGCAGCATGGAAAGGTTTAAAACAGGTTTTAAAAAAAGGTTTAAAAGGTTTTAAAAACGTGCTTGTGGCAAAACAGTTACAGAATCTCCAGAACAACCAAGACGTGTCTTTGGAGAAAACCCCCGGTGTCAGTTTGGGAGAGGACAGTTTGTTCTGAGTGCTTTTGGCTGGTCCAGTGGCAGGGTGACCTTTGTAGGAATAAATAGAGTAATTCCTTTTTGATTACAAAAAGAACCAGCCTCAATGGTAGCTCCCTATATTCTGCCATGAGCTGAAGTGGTGGAGGGAACACATGCTGATCTGTCATTCTGCTGGCATGTGGAGAAGCCTAAATATTTGAAATTATTTGATATATCCTCATGTTAGGAGTCAGAGCAAAGAGAATGTCTGCAGAACAGTGTGGAGCATCCTTCTCTTTGCTTTACTTTAAAAATCAGGAGGCTTTTAACTTTTTGGGTTTGATGGAATCACAATTAAAAGAGAAAAGGAAAATATTGCCTTCCGTTTGTTAACTATAAAAATGCAATCCAGCAGTGCTGCTGGTGCTTTGCTGTTTCCCAGGTCAATAAATGGCTCCCCTGACTTTAATAAACATTGATGCTGCAGGCTTGTTCTGCAGTGATTGAACATTTTTATAGTTTCAACCACTCGCATTGCATGAAAGCTTTAAGATTTTTTTTCTTTTTTTTTCCACCCTTCTTTTTCAGGAGGGTTGGTTCTGATTGATTAAATTGTCATTTTCAGAGTTAGTTGCTGAATTATAACTTGGCATTTTTAACCATGCGATTTGTTTAAAGAGACAGCGTTTTGATATAGCAAAGCAGCTGAGAATTTTTAAGCAGTAAAAGGAAATTTTGTTCACTTTGTTCTCAGCCTTTCATCACTGCCTGACAAAAATGCTCCTGAAAACAACATGGAGGCTATGATATGAAGAGAAGGTACTTAGATCCATGCTCACTTCTTTATTCCATCATGGAGTAGATCTGTGCAGAGCTATATTGCTTTCGATTAGTAGTCGGATACCTCGTTGTTGTTCACATGTTTATCTTTCTGAGGAGGCAGGAAGGGAGGGAGGGGGAATTAGAGACATAAAATGAGTGCCACCCAAAGTGATATTGAGAGTAAGTGGCAGCACTGTACTTTGGATTAACCCCTTAATACGCATGATAGATTTCTTTGCACCAAAATGATGGGTTCTGATTAATAACTGCAGACTAAATCCAGACTGAGCCTGGTTCAAAGGGACAAAGACCTTGTAATTCTTTAGAAACTGAGAAAATCACATCCACGTGATGATGCCTTCATTTTTTGATTCAGCCAGCTGCCACATTGGATAACTGCTTGGTTTCAAGGTCTGCTTTTTTTTTTTTTTACTTTCCTTCACTCCCCCCAATTTAAATCTGTATTCAAGACAGTAAAGCTGAAGTAAATGAGACTCACATAAAAAACATGTGTGTTCAGAATGTGTTTGAAAAGAAAGGCCAACAAAACTGTCCTCTAGAACATAACAGGATGTCTTTTGCTTTTGATTTACAGCACCTGCAGGGGAAACAGGATAATCTAATGGCCTGAATATGGGAGATCTTACACTGCAGTGTTACCCTGGTCAGACTCTGAAACAGTGCTTAGCAGTGGAAATCTCAGGGTATCAATATGAAATACTGAAGTCCAATTATACTTCTGCTTGTGCACTTTCCCCTCTCTGGCCATTTCAGCTTCTGCTCTGAAATAATAACTAACAACAGCGCAAAGCTGAATTTCAGCAGTGAATTATATCCCTGGCCTCTAAATTTAATTGCGTGGTACTGCAACTAACCTGCTATCCATCTTGGTCCCTGGAATTCTTTCTGCCTCTTTTCTTCTGCTTCTATACCATTCATTCGAGACCTTCAGAAAACACGAAATAGGTGCCCAGAAAGAAGGTGAATTGTAAAGGGAATGTTTTACCTTCTTACCTGCCACCAATTTTTGACGGTCTTTAACTAGAAAGGCAGGTGGAGTTCACCAGCAGTGGGCTCAGGATGAGGTGCTGCAGGCTCTGGATGTTTCCCTGCAGTGCTGGGTACCTGGGCTCAGGGGGACACTTTACAAGCACCAGTTTGGATTGGATCCAGCCAGCCAGGTGCTGTACAGGAGGTCCTTTTTCCACCATGCAGTGCCTGAAAATGGAGCTGGGATAGATTCAAAACAGGGCTCTGATTCAGCACAGCAAACCTGGTGTTCCTGACACCACTGTTCTGATCAGATGAAGGCTTCACAGCAAGATGTTGATGGCTGAGCAAAGAATTTATAGCAAAAGCAAAAAGGTACTGTGCAGCTATCATAAATACAATATGATTACATTTTTAGGACAGTTACTCATGTTCATTTCAAAATCATCTTGAGGCCATTTTATAGGTTGGGGAAATAAGCTGTAACATGAAAAAGAGTAAAATATTCATTAATGTTGTAATGATTTATATCAAAACATTATGGGGTAGCACACTTTGCCTCGGTACAGTTCCTCAATGAATGTTTTTCTAATTTCCATAAGTAATTGACCTCTCATTAGCGATTCATTAGAAAAACTGAGGTGATGCGACAAAAGCAAACCCACTGTGACAGAAACTCTGCGAGTGAATAAATCATTGAAAACTCTAATGGATTCAAAATGAAGGACCACAAGAACCTTGCTTTCTCTGACTGAAAAAGGATTTCATTTACATCTGTGAAGTGAAACACTTTTCTCTGAATATATATGTATATATCCTTAAATCCATGTTTTAGCTCATGGCTGATTTTCAAACACTGAACATTCACTTCTTCTCCTTGCATGTAACTTCATAGGAAAAAGTATTAGCCAATTAATTCAGACACAATACTTCAGTAAGTGGAAATCTATGTAAGGTCCTGGTACAACTGAAGACACTGAGGTTGGAAAACTGGAGTACAAATTTTGGAACATGGCCTAAATACAAGACTTAATTTTGGAAGGAAATAAACATCAACTGATGCTTCTCACTGAGTCCATCCTGGAAGTAGATACCTTCCAGAAAAGGCGTAGTACTGAATCCTTGCTGTGAGCAGTTTTTTCAGTGGGCAGGGGTCTGCCTTGTCCTTTTTATATTCACTGTTAAGCAATACAGGAATGTTAACAAGCCCAAGTAATAGATTTTGCACATATTGACATATTAACTTAATAACCTTATATATCTGTCTTTTTAGAGATCAATAAATCAATTTTGAGCTACTTCTTCATCACTGCAATATTGTGAAAAGTGAAGCTGATATTTAATGTAGTTTTATGAGTCCTGGATGCTACTGGACAAACCCAGAAAAAATCCATTTCTCTTTTAATATGTCCCTTTAAGTCTTGATGCCCATCTGAAACTTATTTGAAAGTAACTGGATTTATGGGTTCCAAGTTAAAGTTTCATTACGAAGTTACCTGAGAATGAGAAAGGGGAAAAAAAATCACTGTCTGAAAGTTTTGTACAGCAGAGAAGAGCTGAACTGATGAACCTCCCTGACCTTTTGCAATGCTGGCTAAGAAACTGCAGGGTCTAAGAGGTGAATAAAAGCAGTGGAGTAATACTGTAAAAGAATGGGAAAAGCTACAGACTTAGGCCTGCCCTGGGAAAAAGGCCAGTGAGAATCTCATTTTTCCTCACTTGGGAAGTGTATCTGTTGTCTGGTCACCCTTCTTACACATTGTTTTTTAATTTTTGTTCCTTAATTCTCCTGCAATGGGCCATTGCATAGCACTGCTTTAATATGGGTGAATATCACTTTTGTTTTGCCAACTAAGCTGTAGAAGAAAGGAAGCACAGGAGTGATCATGAGAAATTTCCTATTAAGGAAGAAAAATGCACTTTTAAAGGCTCACTCAGAACAATCAGACTGCTTAGCTTTCCATGACATTTAAAAAGAAAATATTGAAAAGAGATGGTAGACAAACAGTGAAGTTTTGTGGCATGTTGATTATTTCATGACATGGGACTATAGCAAGTGATTAGTTTTGTGATGATGCTGCCGTGTCTTTTTTTTCTTGTGTTGTTGCAGGAACTGTGGTTGCACAGTCAAGTCCTGACTGTTTCAGTCCAAATTTACAGACAAATCTGACCTCTAGTGCCTTTTAGCACCAGAGAGCACCCCTTCCTGAGCCGTGACTGAGCTGAGAGGATGCTGGTAGGAAACCAAACATGGTACAGCAGCAGAAAGCTGAGCCTGGATTACTCAGAGATCTGTCTTATGTCCAACTAGGATTTCCAGAGCTGCTACAGAAATGGAGCTTTTAAACTCCTGGACAGCCTTTATGTTGGAATAAACCATCCTCATCAAGTTTATCACTGCATCTCTCTGCACTGTCTGCTCCTCAGAGCCCACCCTTTCCCCCACAGTTACTCTCCTACGCTACCAGGATGTCAGATGGGCAGGATTTCTTTGGGATTTAGGAACACATTTGGATTTCAGCCAGCAAGTATATACATACTTCTTCTTATACCCACGCACGTACTCAATATATTCCTTTACATATGGAATCCAAATCAGTGATACTAAAAGCCTGAAACTGAAGGAAGGACAAATACATTTATAGCTGTGTTCCTTAAAAAGTTGTTTTTCTTTAAAAAAAATATCATTTATTCGATCATTTTGTGGGAGTGACATACTTGATCCATTGCAAGGTGGAAATAACACACACAGAGGTAATTCTCCTTAGATAGATTGACTTTAAAGAAGTCCTGGTGCTAGGCTTAGAATTTATCACTTAAAATCACTTTATCATTTAAAAACACTTCCTTTCCTTCCCTTGAAATGTAAGGAAAAAGCTCACCTGTGGCGAATGTATGTATTTTGCAGTATTTTGGGGTGGCCCTGCACTGCCTGTTAGTGGGCCCTGAGGCTACCTAAGACTGGTTGTATCTTGCTGCTTTATGCTGAAAGCTGCTAATGGGAAGAAGAGGATGTTATGATTAGGGGCCCAAACACAATTTCCAAACCTGCAATATCAGATCAGTATTCCCTGGGGCAAGGAAAGCTGTAGATATTCAGGAACCCACCAGATTAGCTAGGAAGGGCATCCTTAATGACACCAGCAGAAGAAAACAGCTAGTTCTTTTTTTTTGTTGCAGCATGCCTTTGGTTGTTGTATGCAAAGTGGTTTAATATCACCTTAATCTCAGTTTGCCATGTGAAAAATGACCCTGTCAATTTGACACAGAAGTGGAATATTGAGAAGTGGAACATTTTGTCTAATGGGGAAGAGCTGACAAAGACAGACTGAATAACACTTAATTGGATAAAATTGACTTGATTGTGAATTCCAAACAAAATTAAAAATATTACACTAAGATTTATAGGGTTTGTTTTCTGTCTTTTTTTTTTCTGTCGGTGTTTGTTGGGCTTTGCTCGTGTTGCCAATATTTCAGTTTAGCAGCACCATTCCATTCTTTATTGATAAAAGCCAAAGGCTAAATATTGCAAGATATTTGGCAATGCCAGTATAAATGGGAACTCTGAGTTGTGTGCAGCCCAGTTATTGATGTTTTTATTAGCAATCTTTCTAAGGGCACACTGTGCTCTCCTTCTCAGTGCTGTAATGTGGAAATGAGGAAAACGCCTGCTGGAATTAGCGAATTTTGATTACAATTTTGAAAACAAGCCAGTTTGGATTGAGCACATCTCTGTCCTGTGCCCAGCCACGGGGCCGGGGTGTCTCAGCAATGCCTTCTGCACCTGTGCCCACCCAGGGCTCTCCTGCTGGACACGGGAACAGAGCGGGCTAATCTTCATCGGATGTAGGAACCACCATCCCTTGTTTCTCCAGCTGCTTAAAAGAGCTCTCCACAGCCCACTGTGCAAAATGCATTATCATATCTATTCAGGGCAAGGCTTTGGTCTGAGGACACTGTAGGGAAACTCCTCGAGGAAATGAATTTCTTAGAGTTTTCACTAGCCACTATAAAAAGTTTTATCTGTGTTATTTTTTTCTCTCGCTCTGCTTTATAAACAAACATGACACTTTATTCTACAAAGTGATTTCTTTCTGAATTATAGAACCACAGAAAAAGCATCTAAAACCCACAAACCTTATTATTTTTTGTATTCTTGAAACTCAAAATTGATTTAAACCAAGTTCAGCCAGCAATATTTCCTCCCCATCTGAGAAACTATATCCTGAGCTTCAGACTAAAGTAAATTTTTATAGGCATGTTGTAATTATAAACCCTAGAGAAACGGATTTTGTAGCAGGGACACGGGCACAAAGCTTCCCTGTAGTTACTCTGCCGAGCGCTGATGCGAAGAGGCTGAAAATCCATTCTCCCAAGAAGGAGCTTATTAAAAGACTGCAGTGGTTTTAATGACATTTCTTGTGACATCAAAATTATTTCACTCAGACTCCCAGAGCATCTCTGTTTCTGCATTTTTGAAGGTCCAGAGGGAAAATACTGCTGCAGCCTCCTGGTGACCGAGGGAAGCAATCCAGAGAGATAACTCTGCTCTGGTGCTCATATCCTCTCATGATGGGAGATGTAAATTAAGCTGTTTAATTAGAACAGCGTATAATAATCATCACCAGGAAGGCAGGAGAAGTGTTTAGAAATAGCATACAGGTTTTGAAAACACTTTGGATTCAGCTTTTCCCCTTAAATTGATGAATAATGGCTGAAAGGTCAGCGATAACTGAACCCAAAATGAGGGGGTTTGGCTCACATCAGAGGTATTTGGTAACTTCTGTTCTTATTAAAGTCTACAGAGATTCTGGATTGATTTTCTTGCAATATTTCAAGCTAAATGGGTATTTTCAAGCAATACACATTTCTGATTGGACTGATTATTGTGTTATTTATGTCATGTCATTTGTGCACATGAATTCAAATCAAATGATGGCAGGCTGCTTGGCCCAGATATATCACACGGTAAGAAATTAAATCCTTCTCCCTCGCTCAACCTTAAGTTGCACTTCTCAGCTATATGGGTATGCAAATACTTTGCAAAGATGGATGAAGAGCTTTACTGTCATTTTAGAGGTGTTCAAAGAAAAGAATTGTCCCCAAAACAGAGAGTAGCTCAGGGGCAGAGGCCTGAACTGCATCATTCCTCATCCTACATCCACTGAAGCCAACAGCAACATTTTCACCTAGAATATCCAGCCTCTACCAGTAAATTTGCTTGACTTTCTTCTGATCTCCCTGGGTTTACTCACAGGAGGAAGGGGCTAAAGTCTGACATGTCCTCAAAGGAGATGTATAAAACAAGTGGTGGCAACAGCATTTGGGGAAGGAGGAGAGTTTGGTCAAGCAGGTGGACTGTTCCAGGCTGTTGAATGTGAAATGGCACAGGTTGTGTTACAGCCCTTGAATTTTAGGGATTTTTGGCATTGGCTCTTTGATCAGTCCGACAATGAAGTGGGAAATGGAAAATGACAGAGCTCAACTTCGTGCACAGTACATGCGAGTAGCCAAAAATAGCTGCATGAATTGAACAGCGGGGCTGGGGAAGTTTTCCAAAGTTTTTCAGGATCTCCAAGGAATTTTTGGCCCACATTCTGAGAGAAAAATCGTGTTAGCCTCCCTTTCCCTGAGCCAGTTCTCTCATCCATGCACAGCTAACCCAGACGTGTGGGACTGAACCCAGCTCCTTCTGAAGCCAGGGGGAAAGCTCCTGCTGGCTTTGGTGGAGGCAGGATTCATCCCTTTGTGAGACAATCATATTTATATTCAATACCCTGCAACTTAAACTGAGGATTAGCAGAATTAAACTCTCCTAATTTGTATATCTCAGACTGCCAAACCGCAATTAACTTTTGTGCGTTTGAATTAATAGGGAAAATTATTAACCACCCTTTCCTCATGCAATTATCACTTTACACTTCTGGAGAAAATTTCTTCCAAATACGAAAAGTAGCCTGAACCCCTGTGACCTTATCCCTCTTAATATCCTTTAGTTAGTAGAGTAGAAAACAATTTTTCACCCCACTGCTTCCACGTGCACTGCTTCCACTGCCAGGCCGTGCACTCCGTGGATCCCGGGGCTTTGTGTGGGACACTCCTCACACGGGGACAGGACCCAGCTTTAAACCCTCCCAAGGACAACCCCTGTGTGTGCAGCCCTTGGCAAAGCTCTCATCCAGCTGCTTTGTGTCGTTTTTAGCTGTGCAAAATGCAGGATCAGCATTGCCCCTTTTCTCCCATGCGAGTCCAAGCAGGACATTCTTTTTTCCCCTGGGCACAGAGCTACAGGCTGGCAGGGCAGGGTAAGGGCAGCCTGATGCAGACTGAGTTTTCTGCCTTATTTTCTGCCCTTCTCTTGCATGTGCTGCCTGGACTCTGCCCTTGCACAGCGCTGTGAGGGCCCAGTTGGTTCCCAAAGCTGGCAGAGCATCTGTGTTCCCATGGGTTTTCCTTGTGCTGCACCACACCTCCACTCCATCTCGAGGTGGTCGTTCCCTCTGAAAAATTTAGTTTTCAAAACTAAAAGTACAATCTTAAGCTATTTCTTTATTAAGGGTAGGGGAGATATGCAAGGCCATATGTGTTTTAATTGATGTATCCGCCTTTTATAATAAATGTTTCTAACAACATAATGAAATTGTTGAACAAAAGTTCTTTTCCAGAAGAATAAGCTTTAACTGGTGCAAAATGTCTCGCTGGGATTCTGTCAGGTTTTAATTTCAGTTTGAATAAATAGTGTGAGACACCAGGCTGGAGAAGATAAAGGTGAATTTCATCTGCTTGCAGCTTGTCATAATGGAAATAATAACTCCTTTAGCTAAAAACAAGTTTCCAATTAGTTTCTCTAAAATAATATTATCCCCTTTTTTAATAGATACTGCAGCTCATTTTGGAACCTAATTTTGATAATATATAAACAGTTCTAAAATAGCTATTTCCACCAAAAAAGTGACAAGCACAGATTTTGGCAGCACATGTTGGGAGGCTGTCTACTGAAAAGCAGTCTTTGCTTTTCTTGAGGTGAATCTTAATGAAAAATAGAAAAATCAATTTAAAATAATCTTTAGGATGAAGACATCTTTCCTGAAAGACTTTATTTTAAATGGCTGGATCATGGTCATTAAACAAGACATTTTGAAATTATAAAAAACATTTGTCTGGGAGAATATATAGGCTATTTATTTTATTACTGTTGTTATTTTAAGAATAATTAATGTGCTTTGTGGGAGGTTTCAAGACACAGGAGAAGTGAAATAGCATTGGCTCTTAAATGCAGCTGAAATTGGCTGATTTATATATATAACCCTAAATTCAGAAAGTAACAATAACATGGCTCAGAAAAAAGTAATCCCAGGTTAATGTGAGGACTCTTTGCAGGGATGCAACAGGACTATATTCTGTCCAGTCCCACCTTGCGATCTCTGGGACATCTGTCATCCTAAATGCCAGTAAAGTGTAAAAAAGTGGACTTTTACTATTTAGGAGGGTTTTTTTTTTACACACAAAGAAAACAAACCCCAATCTCTGGCATCCAGTGCAATGTACAGCACTTACAGGGAAAGCATGCCTGCAGTGGCACGGTTGGGTTTGGATCTTGTCTGACACTCCAGGCCCCTCTGGATCTTCTCTTTGTGCTGTTGGCTGAGCAAACACATCACAGCAAACCTGCAAGGTTTGTCCTGGGTCCACCTGGCCACACCTTTGGCCCCAAACACCCCACACCTCTGACCTTCCCTCCTCACTGCACCTGCACCTCCCTAGAGCCCAGCTCAGCACTGAGGTCAGGTTTTGAGGAGAGCACTTTGGTCAGAACCACATCAGCCGTGGGGCTCACCAAAGGCTTTCAGCTGCTTAATGCCGTGGGGATAAGGCATATGCCATGGCATCAGCTATTTAAATTAGTAATTCATCACAGCACAGCAGTGCCTCCTTAGTTCTGACTAATGCAGTCAGGGTGGTTGTTTTTGTCCCCACAGGTGTTGACAGCAGTGACAGTGTCACAAGCATGGCCTGAGCTCTGGCTCTCCATCAAGGAAGCCAAGATGTGTGGCCCTGTTGATTTATCCATCCCTGCCTAAGCAAAGAAAATAAATTTCACCAAAAAAAATTTCCCAGAATGGCACAGAATTTCAAAGACTTTGTATGACAAGACAGCATGAAGTACAACAGCTATGTTAAAACCCCCACATCTAATTTAAAAACTGAATTTCATAATGCATAAACCTCTCATCATCACATGTACATATGTGTGCAAAACTGTGGGGCAACAGATTGGGAGACACCAATAGTTCCAGGGACATTTTTCTAAATGTTGACATTTTGCAGTGAGTTTTAGCTGTAGTTATGGAGCTGCGTGGAGAGACTGCTGGAAAATTATCTCATGATGAAAGAATGAAAGACTGGACAAAGAACCAGTATATATTTTGATGAATGTGGCTGTCAAACTGGCTTGGATGAGGGTCCTTCTAACCTGCTGTGTTGTCTCCGCCAGCAGCTGACAGAAAATACTCTGGATGAAAGTGTAAAGACCATGCAGGAAGCAATTGTCAAATAATTCACCCTTCACACTAGCTTTCAGCCTTCCTTTTCTTGTAAATTCTTGCTACCCATGTTTATAATCACTAAATGATTTCAGCAAGTAAACCTCAGGCTTCTGGTATGACATGGTGCTAACAGGAGACTCTTTCAACTTTTGTAATGATACAAGAAAAGTCTGTCATAAACTGCCGTCAAAGAGCTGCTTGTTAACACCCAGGCTGGTGTTTGCCCGTAAAGTCGTTCAAACAATTCTGAAATAAAACATTTGCAAACGTCGTGTGCTATTTGCAGATGCAGATCTCTGACAATACCTCACTACCACACAAATTGCAATAAATAATTAGATCAGCACAGGTAATTTTCAATGAAAACAGGTTAAGAAAACAGTAGCAAAGCGGGGCAGAAGTTGGAGGTAGGGGTTGCTCTTTATATAACATGCAAAATATCCCAGTTCACCTGGAGAAAAGAACCTCATTTGCATTTGCTTCTTGCTCTGTTGCAAAAGAAAAAGACATTATATCTGTGATTTACAGAAGTATGGTTTACACAAAGGAAAATACGGCACTGATTTGGCCAACCTGAGCATGGTAATTTTTGCAGTGAAATGCAGAAGATTTTGTGAACCCTCCTCTGAGATGCCCAGTCACTCGTACCTCAGCCAGGCCTTGACCTTTTGTAGCTGGTTTGATTTTTACTGCCTGAATAAATGGACATTAGAGGGGAATTCTATAACGAAGTTAGCAGAAACTGATATAAAATGATGTTGCAAGGGACATTCACGACTGTGTGGAGGCTTCTGACACCTAATCAGCTCCTTAATCACAGACCTGAGCTTCTTCCATGGAAATACTCTGGGACCAAACTGAGCAGGAGCAGCAGCCTTCCCGGATGGGATCAGCTCGTAGCTGTGGTATGCTGAAATCAAGAAGGTGTTGTTTTAGAGGCCTGTGTGTTAGTCAGTGCAAGGTAAAAGGAATCTGTTACTCGAGAGATGGAATATGAAGTTTATATTCCATGAAAACTGTCTCATGAAACCGTGCATTAAACAGGTTCTTAGAAATGTGCAGCCCAATAAATAAACGCAGTAATTCTACCCATACAATGAGGAAACGAGCCAGTAGAGGTGTGGAAAAATGAGGGAATGACAAGGAAGCTTCATCACTGTTCTGCTGAGGGTGTTCCCAATTTGGGCAGGGAAGGGAGCTGTCGTTTTTTGAAGCTTGCAAGTAGAAATCATTGGCTGGAGAGACAGCAAAACTTACGCTTGATGAAATGGAAACTTAATACCAGCATAAACAGAGCCACTCAAAAATAATGAAATGAAGTTTTAAAAAGCTTTATCGCACTCCAGGTTCAGCCCCAGCAGCTGGATTTACATAACTGCAGAGAGGAAGCCGCAGAGGTGGAAGCTAAACAAGTTCTGTTAGAGATGGGAGTGCAGAGCCAAAAGGGTCCCGGGAGAGTGATAGCAAAATCAGAGTTGCTGAATGTTTCAGAATAATCCTTGAGGATTGTGAGTTTCTCTGTCCCTTCCACGCAGAAAGAAAAGAGTTAATAAATATTGTCAGTGCCTGGGGAATTGTTCACAAGGGATCTTTTGGAAGAGTAATCTTCATATTTAGAAGTATTTTCTCATTATGGGTAATAGGATGATGAACTGAGAAATGATCTCAGCCACTTATGATTCTAAAAGCCCCTAGCCTGAATAATCTATGCTGATTTAGAGATAATAGCATCAAAGGCAGAACTCATTTAGCACAATGTCCATTTACTTACTCGGAAGACTTTTACTATCCTGCACCTATTTTATGGACACTTATAAAAAGTTGATAATGATGTGAAAAGAAAATTGTAATCAAAACAAAAACATCAGTGTTCCGTGAGAGCTACCCTGTCCCAGCCTGTGCTACAGACCTACCGAAACCACTCCTCATGAAGGGCAATACAAATGCCAAGAGAGAGAAAATAGAGAGCATTCCCACTGTCGTGGGTCACAGCCTCCTTCAGGCATCCGCCTGCTCAGGTGTGGGCTTCTCCAGGGTCTGCAGGTGGATTTCTGCTCCCCGTGTGCCTCCAGGCAGGGCTGCAGGGGCACAGCTGCCACACCATGGGCTGCACCACAGCCTGCAGGGGAATCTCTGCTCCGGTGGCTGGAGCACCTTTTCCTCCTCCTTCTGCACTGACCTCAGCGTCTGCAAGGCTGTTCACTCACAAATTCTCACTCCTTTCTTCACCTGCTGTTGCACAACAGCTTTTCCCCCTGCTTAAACCTGTTATCCCAGAGGTGCTACCAACCATCGGCCAGTGGCGGGTCCGACTTGGCCGGCGTTGGCTCTGTGGGACACAGGGGGAGCTTCTGGCAGCTCCTCCCAGAACTCACCCCTGCAGCACCCCCTGCTACCAGAACCTTGCCATGCAAAGCCAGTACTGTACTCATTAAAATTTATAAACCTATAAAGCTGATGGAGAGGATGGTTTTGTGTGCTGGATGCTGCAGCAGCACTTTGAGGATGACAGTCACACTCTCAGGCCAACAGGGGCATGTTCTGCTTCACTGCTGGGCTTCCCTTTGGTGAGGAAGTCTTGATTCCACTGCTGCACCCCAGCTTGGACTTTTGGAGGCAGAAGTCCTCTTAGATCACCCCTCTGTGCAGATTCCAGAACTGGGTCTCTGCAGCAGGCTCTGCATTCTCCTACAGCACACGTTAGCCCACTCGCACAGGCAGCTGGCCCTAATTCAGGATCCCTGCCAACACTTTCCCCGTTTTGGTTCCAAGTCCTCACGACTGTAACATCTTATTTTCAGTGAGAGTGTTTTCCCACGCATGGGACAGCAAATGCTCAGGCTGACCTGAGGAGCTCTTTTTCCCTATATTTTTTGGGTTCTCTCTTCTTCAAAAGGTGATGATGAGTTCTTTCAAATGCCGATTAGATCATCATAATTAATATTTCACTTTGTTTTTCTCACATCACAGAGACTGTGCTTACATGTGTCTCTGTTTTTTGGCAGTTTTTGTACCTCCTGAGGTGATCCCTGCAGGGGTTTCTGAGAGACTGCGTCATCCTGGGTGATTTGGACAGTGGAGTCAACATTTCCAGCACTGCAGTAGCGAAGGACAAGGGCTGGACAAGTGTTTGGCTCAAGACAGGAGGATATTGAGAAAGGAGACTGCAATTTATGTCTGCATTTTTTAGGACAGAGATGATGGTACAGCTGAGCCAGGTTGCCTCTCAAATGGGGCACTCCTCATCCCTTCTCTCCTACGCTCTCACATGGACACTCCCAGTGGAAATATTAATTTTTGCCACCACACTTGAAAAATGTTTTTTCCCCTTCTAACTGGTTCTTTCAGTGGTGATTTTTGGAGTATTTCTTTCCTCTAACCAACCCTTCTGTCATACAAACACAGCCTTACCCTCGCAGATCAGAGGTGGAGCAAGCCGGTGGTGTGGTGTGTGTATGAGCAGCTGTCCACCTCCCCCTCACCTCATACCCTGAAGGTTCTGCATTCTTCCATTTCATCTTCCCTCTGCTGTTTCCTCTTGTGCTGAGACCTTCTGCAGTTGGATTCCTGTTTGATTGTGTAATAAACCCATGAATTATTAACAGTATATAAAATATTGACAAACTGTTCTCTGAGATGGAACAGCTTTAAAGTATTGATTATGAATCCAGAGAATTATAATTAGTTTCTGCATAGGAGATAATTAAGTTATTATTGTTTCTGTTTTCTCTAATATAGTGATGGATAGAAGGCATTTATACCAAACTGTATGTAATCTTATTAAAATTAAGGCAATAGGTTTATGAGTACTCAAGATAATGGGAAAATAAAGCATGATGGGGAACGTTTACAATTCCAAAGAGCTCAGTTGGCAACATCCTCTGGTTGTGGAAAGAAATAATTTCAGGTTTGCTCTGAGGCTCCTCCTGGGCACAGAGATGTGATTGACCTCAGCAGAGTCAGAATCTCGTTTCCATTTGGTTTTAGCGGAAATCAAACCAACACCACCTTGCTTTGTGTGCTTGAGAGCATTTTGAACCCAGGGGCTGACTTCGGTCTAATTTGGCTGAGGGGGACACTCTTAGATATATTTAGTTTCTGCAGTTTTTGTACCAGCTTGCTGGCAAAGCCTTTGAAGTGTTAGTTTAGCTCTCATTAGGCATCAGCAAACTCACGCCAGAGCTCAATTTCAAGACAGCATGACACTGGTAACGAGTTTTTATGGATTCTGCTGCTCCAAAGTGATTTGTGCATCCTTTAAGTTAGATGCTTTTGCCACAAGGCTATGCCTTATGGAAACCTAATTTTATTCCGTGGATTACAGTACAGGCAGAGCGTTCCCAGGCAGAACTGGGCAGCAGGGACCCATCCTGCCTGCCTTACTGTGCCTTCCAGTGCTGTGCTGTGCAGCCCTTGGCTCTATTCCCTCCACAGCAAACAGGGAGAAAGGTTTTATTCCAAGGTACAATTCACCTGAGCAAGTTGGGGAAGAGAAGAATCATTGTAGGCATTTAAAGTTAGGCAGGCTGAATCCCATGCTCAGAGTGTGGTGTGGCAGTGGGGCCCCTAAAAATGTCAGGAATGAGGAGCTGTGGGCTCTGCCAGAGGAGAGTGGCCTTCAGTGGATCCCTGCCTGCTCCTGCTCCCTCTGCCTTGTCCTCTGCTGCTTCCAGGGAAATAACATGCTCCAGTGATGTGCAGGATGTCCAATCCAAGGACTGGATGAGAGCAAAAATAACAGTTCCTGGGACATATTCTCTTTGAGTACTGAGGATCTCCTGGTGCTCTTTAAAAACATATTACTTATTCCTGGGAAGTCCTCTCTCAGGCTGGTGTGTGGTTGGCCACTGAGAGAAAATAAGGTAGAAAGAGAATTTAGGAAGATGATCCTCCGCCCTGTGCACAAGGGCAGGATCAGCAATGCCAGAAACTTTCCTCATTAGACCATTTGCTGCTGACCCTCTCAGAGGTGAAGGTTCCCCACCTCTCTTAAATCATGAATTTCATGAATTATCCTTATGATTACATTTCCTAATCTATAACCTTTTACAGCCAGGAACCTCAGACAAAGAGAAAATTCGGACAAGTTAAATTCATGGGGTGAATTAGTGCTTTGGTTTTATCTTGTGAGAAAGCACAAAAACTGGGTAACATACCAGGATACCTGCAGCATCACTTCTGACAACACTTGCAAATCCTGAAACTTTTGCATATTTTCAGTTGCTTCTCATCATCTGAGGTTATGAACCTCTTGTAATTTCTGTTTTCTTGCACAGCATCATTGGATGATTCTCACCACCAAAGAAGGCCCAAAGGCAGAGCTGAAGTGACTTCCTTCAAGACACTTTCCTTTCCAGAAAGACAAAGGAATCTGAGGCAGCAGCAGGCAGACAGCACTGCCCTGACCCTGGCACAGTGCTGAGTGCAGAGACTGGAGCTTGGTTTTGCTGGATGGCCACTTTCCAATGCCTCTCAGCCCAGCAGCTCGCCCAGCTCCGTCCAGCAGCTGCCTGACCCGCTCCCCTGCTGGGCTGGAGCCCGGAACCACGCTCAAATAGCTGCTTTTAACAGCTCCTCATCTCCCAGCGTTCCCGTGGCATCTGGTGGGGGCAAATTGCCTTGTTGGACTTCTGCAATCAGAAGGAGCTGCACTGCCAAAGCCGTGTGGGTGACAAAGCCACGTCCAACCATGCTGTCCAAGGTGGAAATTTGATCCAAAGAAATCCTGCATTAAGGAAGCTGTGAATAGAAGCATACAATGAATTTGTTTGCATATCTCAAGAACTGTGTTGAGCAACTCATAAAACACATGAAGTCTATGAGGGAATGGGCTGTTAGAATTTCCACTGAGTTTGTTACAGCCAACCCTTAAATCCCACCTTCTAGGCCAAATCCACTCTAGATCTCTGGTATCTGCATGCTAATGGCAAACAAGCCTTGGATCTGGGTGTTGCTAATGCAAGAGGGGTCTGAGGGAGCGGCTGAGTGATGAACATCTCCTGAATTGTGAAATGAAGTTGAAAGTGCAGCTGTCGGTCGGGAAAGCGGACGCGACAGCACTCCCTGAGACTTTAATAGGCTTGTGTGGCTGCTTTCATGATTCAACAGTTGTTTGATAGTCCCTCTCTCTTTCGCTTTCTCATGGAGATGTGAGCATCCTCGCAGAGGGCACTGGTTCTGAGCAATCACTGTCTGCCTACGGAACAGATGAAAACGCTTCCCCACCCCTGTGAACAAAATAGGGCACCTAATTGAAAGCCATGCCACGAGTGTTTCTCCATCCCCCTCCCACCCCAGCACTACATCTTCATCGCATCTTTTGTCTGCTCTACATCAGATGCACCTTTCTCGCTTGCTCTGAATGAAAACAATGCCTGCCTCCCCGCAGCGAGGATGACAGCCTCTTCCCCAGCGCCAGCACTGAAGGGGAGCTGCGCTCGCTCTGTGAACTTAGGGAGGCAGGAATATCTCCAGGGACTAAATTAATCCCTCACATCTTCAAAGTGCGTGGCACAGATTTGAACTTCAGCTCCCACAGTAGTTAAAGCAAAGCAGAGGAGAAGGGGTCCCCTGGGTTTGATTCCCACCGAGCCCCGGCAGGACGAGCGCAGCTCGGCTCTGGTGCGTTCAGCACTGCAGGCAGGGGTGGCAGATGTCTGTCCTGAGGGGTCTGTCCTCCCATTTTCACTCTGGGGAAGCTTTTCCCCACTCCCCCAGATGAAACATCCAAGCTGTTGGGAAAAGGCCTACAGGGGAAAAGGAAGAATTGTGCAATATGACAGTTCAGGAGCACAGGCTGGCGCTCGCTGCTCCAAAATGTGTGGTGTAGGCAAAGCGTGCAGCTGTGCGGGGTCGGGAACGGCCTCTCGGTGCTCCTGCCCTCGAGCCAGCAGCATTTATGGGCTCAAAGGACAGAAGAGGCAGGGACTGCCTTGGCTCTGGGAGAGCAGCAGCCAAGAGATAGAGACATGACTGCAAAAAGCAGCTGTGTCCCGGCTTTGCCAGGCAGTAGGTGCCTGTATGGGGGCCAGGAGCGAGCTGGAAAGCCACCAGTTCAGCGGGGCAGGGCTTGCCAGGATGCCTCTTATGCAGGCTCTTTTTGCAGATGTGCCAGCCTGGCTCCCTGCCACAGGCAGAGCCAGCAGCCCTCACCCACGGTTCAGTGCCATCAGGGGTGTGTGGTGACCCAGCTCAAGCACCATCCCCGGGCACAATCTGGGTTTTGTGTTTCTTCCCGGCTTTGCTTTCTCCAGCAGCTTTTTCTCACAGGATATTGCCTGCCGCCTCCATCACAGCAAAGAAATGGCAACATTCTGGCCATATAATTAGACCAAGAAATTCCAGCTCCCCACTCTCAGATGGGCTGAGGGTACTGAATCTACTGAAAATCAATGTCCCCTATTAGCCGCAAAATTGTTGTTGCATGAGGAAAGTCACGCACAGCTGCTGGTTTTGATGAGTCCCTCGTACCTGGCTGTTCACCTGCTGGGCTCAGCTTCTCACTGAGGGGGAACGGTTTTATCCAAAATGGAGGTGAGAGCACCGAGTGCTGGTTCAGAGGAGGTTACCTTGCAAAAGAGAGGGAGAACCTTCTTCTCCAAAGACAAAGAGGGAGTTTTTGATCCCACAAAGACTGCTCCCCAGGCTGTCACAACAAGCAGCTTCTAATCGAGGTTGCCCTCGCAGAGTGCAAAATCTCTCGACAGCAAAAAGGCGGAGATGTGCTGCTTCAGGACAGCTGCTCTTTGAAGGCAACAAGTAACTGTGTGTCTCGCTGTGTTTTCCCCAGTTTGGAGCCAAGCAGGGTTTCATCTGTGTCTGCAGGCAGAGGACAGCTCGAACAGAAACCCTTGCATCCCACAGTGCTGCACCACGTGCCTCAGATCGTCAGGAAGCCCCCCAGCTCTCACTCTAATTGCAGTTGTCTCTGTGGGAGTGAGTGATGTGAATCACTGGTATATTCCCAAGGCTACATTGTGCAAGGGGTACATGTACTAACTTTAATTTCAGAATTGAAATTCCAGTGTGTCACTCACCCCTTGGACCAGAAAAAAATTGTCCCTGTTGTGGAAGGAGTAGAATCTGCTACACTGGTAAGGTTTTAGCCAGATTTTTTTTAGTCACATTATAGAAATGAATAGTTTCCTACCTTCCCTCCCTTTCCAAAAGTACACAGATGCATTTGTCTTGATGCTGTAAAGCCAGAGCTCAGTTAATCACTGTGCCTAACAAATAATGCATTTTTGATGGGCTGATTTTTATCAGATTACTCACCTCATGGAGCTTTACTGTGTCTAAATTCCTTAAAAAAACCCTCCTGTACTCTTCTTTAAAGCAGGATACAACAGCCACAGTTACCACCTGCTTTTTACCAAGAGTTCTTTTTCCTCTCTTCTTTTCAAATGTTTGACACAACTGGGCAGAGTCAACTTCCCATTTTCTCCATGTGTGACATTGCTCAGTGGCAGCTGCTGAAAGAAAAGCCCCATCATAATCAGTGTGTTTTGCCTGTAGCACAAGGCATTTCAGCAACATTGAAAAGCTGAAAGGAAATAGGAGATAAGTTGGAAATCATGAGCTGAAATGTGCATTTCCATTTTAGAGATTAAATTAGAAAACTATATTATCGTGAATTTAAAACAGCACCATCAGCCAGCTTGACAGCTCATCTGGGCTCACGCTGGGCTGTTATTGAGGGAACTTGGGCTAACATCCAGCCTTAGGATGCTGATCTCTCTGGTGTTCAAAGGCTGGATGGAGCTTTGGGGCGGTGCTGCTCGGTGGGGAGCAGGAGAGGTTTCTGCTGGAGTCAGAAGCTGCTGACTGAAGCACTTTGTGAACTCAGTGACATGCCAGCAGCACCACAGTGAAGTGCTGCTGGCCCATCAACAGCCAGGAGGAAAAGGGACATAATGGGGAAAAATTTGCCCAGCTGGAAGAGCTGAGATCAAATAAAACAGTCCCACGGAGAATGTAACAGGCAGGTGAATGAACAACCATTTCCTGGCCACCAGGAGCGTTGCAGTCCCCCTGCACAGGTGACCCAGCTGCAGCTGCACAGGTTTGAATGACATTCAGTCAATCCCCGAGTGACAGCACACAGGAAGAAAACTGGAGGGTATTTCCAATACCTCAGCTGATGTATTTTCAGAATTAAACCTGGGATCAAACCCAGCACTCCCTGTGGAACACGTGCACCCCTGCAGAAGGTTGGGAACTCCCTCATCTGTGCTCCTGGCTTTGTTCTGGCTTTGTTTGGTGGCCCCAAGGCAGGGACTCTCAAGACAGCTCTGTAGAAAAGATTTGGGAACCATCCTGTGTCCCGTCCTGCTAGTGGCAAACACTAGGAGTGAATCTGTTCCTTGTTGGCCTCGTAGGCTGTGCCACTGCCCATATTCCTGCCCAGCAGGAGTTCCTCCGTGGGTTACCTTTCCTATGTTTTCCCCCTTTTGACCATTTTCTCCATGGAGACATCGGAGTAGGTGAATAGAGTGCTGTGTGATACCAAGCTCAGCCCCTCTTTTTGGTGAAAGAAGAAGAAAAGGTGCAGAAAAGCTCTTTCATGAACCAGATTAGAGAGATGTGTGCATTTCATCATCTCTAAAATGTGGGAAAGGGTCTGACCATGACTGATTGGGCATCTCCTCTATGCAATGCTGTTTCACTGGACCTTTTGAGATGCTCAGTGTTCATATGGAGAGCTGAAAGCCCTCAGGAAGAGTTAAGTTCTGCATTAATTAAATGATCAAGCTGCAAGGCTGTGTAAAGAAGGAAGATGACACCGTCAAAGGCAGTTGAAGCATCAGATTGAGAGGTTGGAAGCACAATTTATTTACCATGGCTCAACAAGTTGTTACAGTGCACCAGCAGGAAGAGCTGAGCCAGCCACACTCTTTGGCTGCTGTGTGTGTAAGGTAAAATATGTGAACTTAAACTTCTCATATCTCAGAGTCCTTTCCTCCGAGCAGAGAATTAACGCATGCAGGATATCAAAATAACTTCTAGAAGTTGAGCCAGAACAAAGAAGTGTTACCCAGGGAAGAAGCTGCTTCACAGCTTTTTTGGAATGAGATCTGCTCTTCAAGATGGTTTAATGAAGAGGGAAAGGCAGGAGATGTCAGCAGGCTGTGCATATGGAATAGGGTTAGTTGTCTTGAGAGAAATTAAAAATAGGTAGATTATTGTGCCAATTTTTCCTGTCTTCTGTCTTAAATGGTCTCAATATCTAGCAGGGAACTGGAGGAGCAAAGCAGCACAAAATTTGCAACAGGGTCACTGAGTGAAAGCCACCCTGACAATCTCAGCCTCTGACCACTGGCAGGGCCAGAGCCTGGCAGAGAGCAGGCAGGGTTCAGCTTCTGTCTCTCTCTTCAAACACAGCTGAAGGGAATCCTTTCTCCTTTAACAGAGAGACTTTGGCTCCACAGTCCAGAGCCACGAGTGGTGCCGCTCCTGTCCCTGCAGGCCTGGTGGTGGCACCTGGGTGACATGTCACATCACAGGGGCAGTGTGGCACCTGCCAGCTACACAGAGCTGGAACAGCCAGTGGTGCTGCTGAGGGGTCTGTGCAGGGTGCAGGGGCACACACCAGCTCGCTGACAAGGAACTGAGGCTCGGCTCTCACAGGAGAGTCAGGTAGAATGTGAGATTCATGTGCGGTGTGAAGAAAGGTTCTTCTGCCTGAATGGAAGTGTGCAGTGCTGTAAGGTCATTGCCACAGCCAGAGAGGGGAATGCATTCCCACACACTTACCTGCTGAGAGCTCATCCTATTTTTATTTCACTGATCCCACCAAAGCCAGTGTCAAGGCCTGCTGTGATGACAGTTTTAAAAGAAGCTGTGATGCCATGTTAGCACGAACGGCTGAATTTTGGCTTTCCACAACCAGTAGGAAAAGTCACTGGAGGTCTTTTCTCATCAAGAAAATACATGGAAAATCCACAGTCAGTAGCAAGACCCACAGAAAGAGTGGTGTAGAAGACCCTGGGCTTGCTGTGCTTTTGGTTGGGAGCCTGTGTTGTCTGGCTCCATCATCAAATGAGCACAGACTGCTGGGGATTGGGACTTTACAGCTAGAAAATATCAGCAATTCCTGCCCATGTGCACCCTGTCCAGGACACGTGCTTTTGGGCACAGCTAGAATCAATAACACAGGGGAAGTGGAGCTTAGATGAACTTCTCTCCTGTATCAGAATAAACACACAGTTTGCATTAATTTGTGCTGATCTCTGCATGTCTCCATTATATGGTTGTGTGCTAATTATTTCTATATAAATGAATGAAGGGACATTTCTCTCAGAATTGCACATTGCCATCAAGATGAGCTTGGCTGGAACCACCCACACAGCCCAGAAATATTTTCTCCTGTCAGCTGTCTCCTGAGTAAAACCAGCACTGCATCTTTGGACATGCTGATCCAAGTTGGGGGTCTGGCATCCAACAGAGAGAAGATTAAAGCAAGGGGTTGGTGTACAGGCTTGATTTCACCACTTCTGTTGCTCTAGAACAGGGAGTCTGGTCCCTGCCATCCTCTCTGGTGGGCTGTGAAGAGAGGCAGCCCGAGGAGAGGGATGAGGTCTGGCACCAGCTCATTCTGTGCACACCAGGTGTCCAGCAAG
Organism: Platysteira castanea; assembly: GCA_013397175.1. Classification (NCBI taxonomy): domain Eukaryota; kingdom Metazoa; phylum Chordata; class Aves; order Passeriformes; genus Platysteira; species Platysteira castanea. Next base: position 2,143,918 of record VYXC01005072.1, read on the forward strand.
GGCCTTCTTGCAAGGAGCTCCCACAGGCTAATTACAGCTGTCATCTGATTGATTTTTTTCTTTGACCATTTCATACTTTTCCAGTAGTGCTTTCAAGATTATAAAGCCCACTGGCTCTTTGACTTGCCTGTTTCAGGTGCATCCTGGGCTCTATTCAAAGTTATGATACAATCCCCAAAGCTTGAACGTGAGCCAGAGTCTCTCTTCCCCAAAGTGGCAGGCTGCAAGGAAAGCAATGAACATATTTTTCACAGTTACGCATCTCGCATCTGACTCAGGTTGTTGTTATTATGCAGTAAGTGTTTCAGTCTGAACATTAAAGAAAAGAAAAAATGTTCAGGTCCTAAGGGGGGAACAAAATCCACTAATCCAACATAGGCTTTATTTGCTTGTTGACTACCAACTGATGTTGAGAACGGCGGGACTCCCAGAGCTTCAAACAAGATTAGAGAATAGGAAATAGGACATTTATTTCAACTCAGATACTTATTTAAGTCTTCATTCTAGCTACACAGCTAGGTATTTGGACATCTGGCAAAAACACTTGGCAGTGCACAGGTTCTGAAAATGTTGTTAATCTTTAAAATCAATATTGCACTTAGGAAATTGCTCACCTACCTGCATGTTTGTGAGAGCTAACTCCTCCATATGCCACGTCTGAAGTCATTAATTATGCAGGAAAAGGCATTACTTTATCACTCTGAGACAAATTACACCCCCCTATAACCATTAATGTATAAAATACATTATCACTATTTATGCATATCACTTGGAAGATTTTAAAAAGGTTTGTACATGATTTCCATAACTGGGGCCCAAGTGCTGGTTAAAAAGTACATGGACACACCAAACTCATTATGTGAGGGGATGCTGTGCATCCATGAGTTGCAGTGTGGTTCCTCTGACCATGAAAGGCCAGTTGTCCCATGTGGGGATGGCAAAAACATTATAAAAGCTATGTGCATGTTTAATAAATGTCTCTGGTTATACCATGACTGGGGACTGTGTTTCTTTCATGTGCCTGCAGCCCCACCCATAAGTAATGCTCTCAATCTCATACTATTAAATTACTAAGCTGAATCTTGCTTTGCTTAAGAATCAGAGGGCCTGAAATAGGCACAGTGAAAGTCAAACAATGGGGTGGTTGTAGTTTTCTGAAGCTGCTGTATTTGATTTGCCTTTAACTCAGTTAAGTGTCTTGGCAAACCTTTAATTTGAAATCTGTAGAGGCTGAGCATCACACCCTGCTAGGCCTATCAACAGATGGAGGAATTACTGGAGGCAAAATGTATATCTTTATGCTACATTTTTTTCCCCTCTCTCATTATACTAATCATGCACTGAAATGATCAGTAACCCCAGAGACTGACAGATTTGTTTGCAGCAGAGGGTGACCCTGGAAAAGCGTGGGACTAACAGACACGCAGGTGGTGGGGGTTTTCCCAACATGGGCTGACTTTTGTTGTGGGAAACTTGGAAGCTGATGGTAAACAAGGAGGTCAGGTTTGCATCCCAGAGAGTCTGGAAAACGTGACGGCGTTTGGATCGCAGCTGTGCAGGAGCTGTGACCCGAGCTCTGCCCTGCTCCTGAGGTCAGGGAAGAGCAGCTGGGTGGGCAGGACCAGGCACGGAAGCTGCAGGGACCCCGTGCCTGGTCCGTGCCCTTTCTGGAGGAGAGCAAACCTGTTACATCCTTGTGGTGCTCCAACACTGAGCCCTCCAAGCCTGGACCATCCCGGCAGGCCTTCCCCTTCCCACCGCAGCACTCGGTTCTTAGAGGAGATCCCAGGAGATCCTGAATGCTCCCGGCTCAGTTAAAATTTTGCGAAAACACAGGAAAAAAATCCCTTGAATTCGGTCAGCTCTCCTCCAGTGTGCACATACTGCCCAAACCAACTGCAGGGGAATTAAATAAAGAAGCCCTTGCATTTTCTCTTTACTGAGCTTGCTAACCTTTTCTTCATTAATCATTAATCAAGGAGCTAATTAAATTACTGTGGGAGTGAGCTGTTATTATCCCCCCACACCCCCAGCCAACCTGCTGTTTGTGCAGGTGCCCACTCATTTCTGGAGTACCCAGAGCTAGCACTAACCAGGGTTTGCCCCTGCACCCTCAGGGAAGCTGTCAGCATTGCAAACTCTCACATCCCACAGCACACTCCCCTGGTGTCCCTCTCACATAGTGTATTTCATCCGTCATCCCCAAAAGGACAATTTTATTTACAAGCAGAGCTCTTCAACAGGAGGCACATCCAAGAGAACTATTTGCTCCAGTTGCCCTCTGGGTGATACTATTTTATTAAAAAAAAAAACCCAAACATTTCAAAATAATCTGTGGACTTAAAAAAAAAAAAAATACAGGTGCAGGTGAACCTTAATATACAGCCTAGATATGAAATGAAATTCAATCATGCAGAAATTGCCAACAACTTATTATAGATGAATGGGATGGGAAGTGCATTTTTTCTAATCCCAAGGCATTTTAAAATAACTATTCAGCATCCTCTCACCTGAAATGTATCATCTTATCGATTTTGAGCTGACTTTTGCAGATTGACTCCAGCCGCCTGTTTGGCTTTCATGCTTTCAAGTCCTCAACTGCCCAGAAAATGGTGCCACTGCCATTCTCCAAGATGTTTTTAGTGTAACGGGCTTAAGGTGAACTAGAACAATAGCTGGGAATGAGAAAAGCTGAATAATAACTCCAGCCAGCTGGGAATAATGAGCACACAGCTACAGCTGAGCTCCTCCGTGATGGGATGGAAAATCTGGGTGTTTTTAAGGATTAACCAGCTACACAACCAGGAGAAAATATTTTCAGTTGGAACAGGGTTTTGTCAGTTTTTGCTGTGCAGCATGGTCAAACGTGAAGGAAATGTCAGGTCACTTGTTACAGTGATTTATCTGCCAGCTAAATTGTTCCTCCTTAGGCCTTCTGGTAATGTTCAAGACCTCCTAAGAAACCTTCCAGGCTGCCCCCAGTGTTCTTTTGTCAAGTATAGAACTCCTTGCAATGGAGAACAAGCCCAATCAGGGCATAAACACCAGGGCAGAAAAAGTTAAAAAAGGATAAAAAAGAAAAAGCAAGCTCTGCAGATATGGGAGTGAAATGAGAGCATATCTCACTTTCAGGGTTGAAATTGCATTCCAGGGCTGGTTCACTGAATCATGAACTTGGACTGAAAGGGTTCCTGGCCTGAGCACTTAGCAAGTCCATTCGAGTGTGCATGGCTGGGAGATTTCCCTCTGAGAGTTTATGGTTAATATAATCTTCAGTCCTGACAAATTTATGCAGATTCAGTACTTTTCAAACACAGCGAACTCAAATGCTATCCAAATACCTCACCGTTCAACAAACACCATGGGCAGAGTTCAAATATATCTTGGAGAAACAGAGAAGTGTCAGGGAGCATCAGACACCAGAACTTGTATGGAGGGTCCCTGGAGCACCCAGAACTGGTGGGAAGTTCTGAAGCCACTCAGGGGGTCCGAGTACCATGGAAATGTGGTTGAAGAGCAGGAAAAAGAAGCTTAGTCTTCTTCCAGCTCCCATCTTTTCTAGGGGACTCTCTGGGGTCACCTGTGTGCCCAAGGGAAAGCACTCTCAGCAAAAAGGCCAAATTTTGCTTTCAGTCTGAAAGGTGCAAATGGACCCCAAATGGTTGCTGCTCTGGAAGTCAGAGGATGGCTGAGCACTGGCACAGGCTCTCCAGGGCAGTGGCCACAGCTCTGAACCTGACAGAGCTCAAGGAGCATTTGGACAACGCTCTCAGGCACAGGGTGGGGTTGTTGGGGTGTCCTGTGCAGGGCCAGGAGTTGGACTTTGGTCTTTATGGGTCCCTTCCAGCTCAGGATACTCTGTGAATCTATAGCTCACCCAGGGTGTGGATAGAGCCCCTTGCTCTGAGCACAGACCTGGGCCAGCCCTCAGCCACCCCCTGCTCAATGGTTTGGTGGGTGCAGGGAAGAAGATGGGTCCTGCAGTGTGTTAGGACAGGTCAGGGCTCGGGGCAGCCGTGTAGCTAAACTGATTTTGGGTGACCTGACCATCCCTTCCCATCTGGAAGCTCTCAGCAAACACCTTCACAATAGTGGAGGAGGCAGAAATGGTTTTAGCACCTGTCAAAACAAAGCAGGTGACTCTGAGAGCTCGAGCGGCGAAATCTCAAGCGCAGATTCCCCAGTTGTAGCTCTCCTGATCCTTCCTTTCATCCCCGCTGGAGAGAATCCAGAGCTGCCCAGCAGCTCCTGCAGCTCAGCAAAATGACAGAACAGCACGCCAGTAATTCTGACATAACAAGAATGACACATTAATCTCACAGCTGGCCACTAGCAACGGCCAGAACTCTGTGCAGACAGAAATCAAAGGAGAGTTGCACCATTTATAGGTCTCACCATTCAAGGGAACCCAGGGTACCTGTCCCTCAAAGGGGAGCAGTGGTTCTGAGCACAATGTGGTTCATGGGATGCAGGGATTAAAAATGGAGTGTTTCTTTAGTCTGAATTGTAGCTTTGGTTTTTGAAAATTAATCACAGCGGGTTAGAGGGCCCAACACGTTTTTAGAAAGATACAAAAGCATGGTAATCTTTGTTTAAAAAAAAAGAAAATAGTGTGTTGTAACAGCAACACTGCCAGAATTACATCTAATGTGGAACAACAGGGGCTCTGCTAAGCAGACATAACTTCACCTTAAGCATCCTGCTAATTCCCAGGTACCATCAGGAGACAGCTTGTCTCCTGCCAATCACTTCTGGGTGCATGACAGCTCATGGCTTAACTGCTCCTATCTTGTACCATTTAACCAGATATTATCTGTTTTGACATTCATGACTGAGATACTTGGCTCGTAATTGGGAATGAGTACAACAGAGCAGAACAGAGTGATTTCCTTCCCCAAGGATGGTTGTTAGGGTGATGTGGTACTGCGGTGCTTGACTCACTGCACGACAGAAACTCCCAGCAGTGCTGCAGAACAGAGCAGGCTCGCGTGTGGCTGGAAACAGGGACTTCTCCTGGGGGTACACGAGCAGGGGGACAGTGACCAGGTGCAGTGGCCTCATCCATCCTCGTGTGCTGGGCTCTGCACCAGCAGAACCCAGGAGCTGGCACGGTCCTGGCCCCGAGACGGGGCACACACGGGTGTGGTGAGGCCAGAGAGGTGCCCCACTGCAGGGCAAAGCATCAGCACACCATGGGCCTGAGCTGCCTCCTCTGCTTGAGCAGTGTGTTTTTTGGGTTTGTTTTAGACATTTAGGAGGATTTCTGGATTATGGAAGTATGTTATCCTCTGCCTGGGTTGTTGTTTGACCTGCTCCATTTACTTAATGGAGGGCAATCTGCAGACACCAGGATGGAAACTGAGGTGGTGGATTCTGCTTCTGTCTGAAAGGGGAAAGTGTTCAGTGCTCAAGCAGGGAGTGCCAGTGCTGCCCTATTTCACACCCACCAGACCTCTGGATTTTTCCCTGGTTTCAATAAGTCAACACAAAGAACTGATGCTGATTATCACTTAGATTAGAACCAAGATGGAGAAAGAAGGGGTTTTACACTGTGTGTCAGAGCAACAATATTATTCTTCCTGAATATGTATGACAGAAGAAAACTGATAAAGCTACTGACAGCACAAACCAGAAAGAAAGATGAGATGAGAGGAGATTGAGTTCCTTGATCTGTTTGATGTAACCATTACTGTCAGGTGAGTATCCTAATTAATGCAGGTTTCTCATTCTAACTGGATGGATCAGGCCACTTTGTCTTTTCAATAATCTATAGAGCCGTACCTGGCATTAATCTTATTAATGGAACTATTATACTGCTTACAAATTAATTTCCATCTTGAGATTATCTACTGGATGTGCTCATGTGCTGAGGGATGACTTTCCTCTGAACTGTTAGAATGGGAATTCCCCCACAAGTTCTCTGGATTTGAAGATTTCAAAATTGACTCCTCATGTTGAGACTTCAAATGTAGATTCTGAGTGTCCAGATGCAGGAAATGTAATCTTTCATTTCTGCTGTGTAAAACAGTGCTGCTGTTTGTATCACATGGAAGCAATCTTGTAGATTGCAGTGTGATGATTTCAGATTAAATTTTAATAATGCTGCTGGGTGGAAAGGATTTATCGATGTGTGCCTCTGAGAGGAGAAAAACAGCCTGTGGGGACCACTCATTGAAGCCAAAAAAGAGGTTTGGTTTTTAGTCCAATAAAAGGGAGTCCAAATGGCTGTGAAAATTAGGCTTCCCCACCTCCATTTAGCCACCTCCCTCAGTGCAGTTTACATTTGTCAAGATTGTTTCTTTTGATGAAGTTTCCCCCTTCTCAAAAGAAGACTCTTGAAGTGCAAGTGGCTCTCAAGGGGCCAGGAAGCAGGAGAAAGAGCTCTGGAGCTGAATGTCACAGCTGAGAGGAAAAGGACACATGAAAATGAATTGAGGGTATGAAGGAAAACTCAGGAAATGACTGATGATATCTCCTGAGCATGTCTGAATGCCTGCACCCAGGTATCTTCTTTTAAAAAAACAAACAAAAAATAATAAATTGAGCTCTGTTGTGCATTTGTTAATTGAAAAATGAAAAAACCCTGCAGCTGTCAAGTTTATTCCTGTATTTTTGCAAGTCTGTTTAGATAGGCCATGTCTTTTTTCAGGATTTATTCAAATCTTTCTATATAAACTTTCTATGGAAGAAATTATTTTTCTGGAGGGGATCACACCTCAGATGCTGTTCTTCTCTGCAGATACCTGTATGTCTTGCACACTTGGTGGCACCCCGTTCCTGCAGGTTCTCACCTCCCACTGCCTGGAAATAAACACTGCACTGGGCTCCCCTCCATGTAACTTGAGAGGTTAAGTTTAGGACGACCCTCTCCTCATGGATTCTGTACTCACGAGGCTGCAGGAAGAGAAACAGAGCAGGCATTAGTGTGTAGGCTCACTCAGAGGCAAGCTCACAGCTCAGCCTTGCTGACAGCAGTGGGCTGGGCTGGGCTGCACAAGGGCACAGCGCTGCCACAAGCTGAATATTCACCGTGAAACAGAATAATGACCCATCCTTCCTGCTCCTTCCTGCTCTGGAGATGATCTGCCCAGGGAATGGGAGGCCCCTCTCAGCCAGGCTGAGGAAAAGTCACTTAACCCGACAGCTGAGAGACAATCCCCTCTCCAAAAGGGCCATTTCCAGAGTGCTAGACCTTAATGTAGGCAGCTGTGTTTTTTCTGCCTCACATTGATGCACCATGAAAGTTGAACACCTAATCATTTAGGTTTCCAATAGAAACACAGGCAAAAATTGAAGTGACAATATTATAATAGTACTATGTTTTAGCTACTCTTACCAGCTATGTTTGAAGCTTACAGCTGTCAGGAACTCTAATAAAATGAAACTGAAGTGACAAAAAGAAACAATTCCTTGTTTAAAGCCTTGATTTCTGCACCCCTGCTTGGCTGCAGGTGCTGTGTGTCAAAATGAGAGGAGACAGGGAACGCCCCATCCCGGATGTGCTGAGACCCCTGTGCTCGGGGCAGCTGCTGCCTCTGTGTGACCAAAGGATGCTGAGCCTGGCTGCAAAAAACCCCATGAGCAAACCCACGTGTCTCCAAGCCCGTAAAGCAGAGGTGGACACAGCCTGAGGAAGTGCAGGCACTTAATTTCAGCCTGAAAGTCACCGTGCAGTTGTCGTGTATTGATCTGCGTCCTGTGCGAGCACTTTATGAGTGATTTCTTATGTAAGTGTCAGGTGAGAGGCATGAATAGAGACCTAATTAAAGTGTATACAAAGTACACGCAGTAAATCTCCCTGGCAATGTCAGCGTGCCTTGGAGCAGCCCAGGAGAGCAAACAAGGTGGCATAAATGAAAGATAAAGAAATACTAACAGTCTGCAACAGCTTGGCTCATGAGGCACTAACGTGGAGCAGCTGGGGATATCAGAGGAGAAAATGTGCCATTCCTGGGACGTGTTCCACTGTCCTAAAACACAAAACAATGGGAATTTTGCTCTTAAATAACTCCATGTGTTTCTTCCCTGTGTCATAGCCATTATTCCATCACTGTTTTAAATTAATGCTGTCTCTATCTGTGATCCATCCCGATAGGCTTTTATACCCACTGTAACATTGCAGAGACAAGGAGAGTGCAGAAATAATAGGGAAGTGAAAAAATTGTTATTATTTTTGTATTAGAGAACCATCAATATTAGGACCATGAGATATTTTTTTTTATGACAATGCTACTGTCTTTTGAGGAGGAGTGGGCCCTGCTCACAATGAGCTGGGTGAGATACAGGATCTTCACATTCAGCTCTTGGATGAGCTGAAGATCTCACAGCTACAAGGAATTAACAACTTTATGACAACACTGTCAAAAGCAGAGTGATTCTGGATGTGTCTATCAGAATGGATGAAAACAGATGCAGGCTTTTTCTGCCTTCAGTCCTGGCTAGTTGAAAATTCTGGTGTGGAAGTTAGACACAGCTGCTTTCTGCTTTTGGGAAATACCACAGCCAAGATAATAAATACTAGTGGAAATAAATACTACAATATATTGGCTTGGGCATAGCACAGCAGTAACTTATCTCTACAGCTTTTGGACTGGAGCTGGCTTGTGTTTCTGCACAAAGGAGCGAAGGTCCAGGCCAAGGTATCAAACACTGACTCCCCCGAACGACTACCCAGAGCTGAATTACAGCTGCTTTGGTTTGGAGGTTTGGGGTTGTTGTTTTCCTTAGCTTCTTCTGAAGATGGGACGCAGGAGTTTTTCCAAAATGTACCACATCTTTCTTATAAACACCTGGTCCAGAATCTGCACTGTATTCCCTCTAAACTCCTGCAGTGGTCCTTGGACAAGGAGAAGGCTATTCCCAGCCTTTTGTCTTGGCCGTGTGGCCTGGGACCTGTTTAAATTGTACTCGTCTGTTCTTTTCATTAGTTCTGTGCTGGGGTGAGAGTCTTCTCTTTTACCTCTGGGTTGCCTTACACTGTGCTCGTGCCCCTCCTGGATAATGTGAGGGAGCAGGGCACGCTGAGGAAATCTGCTCATTTGTAAAGCCACTCATTAATAAGAATCAAGGTGGCTTTACCACAGGGGTGCCAGCATCACTTGGCTGACAATGTCCCTTACGATCCTGGAGAGACTTTAATGGCTTGAACAGGTTGATGTTGTCATTTCCAATTTGTTGAACCATCTGACAGCGTTCCCAACAATTAGCATGTACAAAATACGGAAATGTGTTATCTTTTGCATTAAAAAAAGAAGACGGGAAGCTGCCTGGTCTCTGGAGTTGTATAACAACTTGTTATTCTGAAGTGCTTGCTTTGACTTTAAATAGATTTCAGTATAGCAGAGTCACCCTAACCTTGGGATAAATTTAGCTGTCGCCTGAGTCAGTAGCAGGGTTTGGGATCATTAAAAGCCCATCAGGAATTAGCACGCGCTTCCTGCGGTCGGAACTGCTGGAGGTGCTGGTTCTGCTCCTGCAGCCCAGAGATGGGCAGTGCTGGCCACACGAGGGGACAGGGACCACTGCTGAGGCCCCCACTCACAGTGCAGTCACTGCTGAGACCCCCACTGACAGTTCCAGTCATTTCACCTCCTCCACCTCTGCGTTCCCCACCCCAACACTGTACAGCAGAGCACGGGAGGGAGCAAAGTGACTCAGCCAAGGTCACTCAGAGGGATGGACCCAAGCTCTGGTCACCTTGTGTCCTGGCTCCTGCAGGGGGACAGAGAGAGAAGAGGCAAGCCAGGAGAAATGGACACTCATGAATCAGAAGGTGCTTCAAGGGAGGTCATCCACTCTTGCCTGTTGAGATGAAAAGGTTGCTTTTGTTTCTGGAGTGGACATGAGGCCATGAAATGCAGCTGTCAGCTAAGGAGAGACTGAAAGGAACACCTCACATCAAAATCCTAAAGGCAGCAGACATATTTTTTAGTGTGATGGCAGCTGCAGTCATTTTAGACCCACCTATCTTGTGTTAAACAGAAATACATCTTCTGGCTCCTGACACGGGGCTGTTGCTTTCACTGCCTGTGACATGAAGTCACCTTCTCTGAGAGTGGGGCAGGTTGAGGAGGTTTAGGCTCCCTGACAGGATGCAGGCTTTGCACTGGATTCGAAATGCAAGGCAGTAAAAGGTTCTACTTAGGAGAGGCAGGGTTCATCCCCAGGTTTTTCCTTCCCCACCCTGGGTGAGCATCTTGCACAGCTGTCTGTGGGGAAGTGCCTGTGCTTTTGGGCACATCCTTCCTTTCTATCCTGCTGAGGGGGAGAAGGGATTTGGGGAGCAACAGGAGGCTCGTTCAGAGCGCATATGGCTTTTGAGGGAACCACAGAGGAAACCTTGCTTTAAATAAAGCAGCCAGGCCAGGCTCCGTGACGTGTTCCCACCTAGGATGAGGGCAGGAGTAAGACCTTCCCCTGCCAGCCCCTGTCAGCAGGGAAGTGACCCTTATTTGTCACTGCGTGGCACCAGATGATGAATAATGGCTCAGGTGTTGCTACCTGTGGCAAGGCAGGTCCTGTAACCCAGAGGTCGAAGCCTTGGCAGGCTGCATCCGTCTTGGTGCTGAGAGCAGCACTCGGAAACCAACGCTGAACACCTCATCCCCTGGGTGTGCAACCAAGATAAAGGGGCAAAAACGGGAGAGGCGAGCCCCAAAACTGCCACCTGCCCTTCCCGTGTGCATTCAGCAATGCTCTGGTGGCTGCAGCTTTCCATGCTTCGGATTTCTGGATTTTTAACCTCTGGTGACTCCTCCAGGGCTTTGGTGCAGCCACTCATGGCTTGTAGGAAAAGCAACTACCAAACATTCGAGCCTTTGAGCATCAGCCTCACGAGCATGTAGGAAATGAAGGTCTCCTCCTCAACCAGCCAAACCCCAAGCCAGGAGCGTAGGAAGATTTTTGTTTCTTTGCAGGTTTTCATGCTGCTTTTCCTAGAGACAGTTTTGAGAAAGACTGTCAGAATATCTTCAACAAAATACTAAAGAAACACACTGGGAACTGTGAAAGCTCAGAATTGAATATAAATATGAACTGACAAGCTGCTTCATTTGGTATCATTAAACTTCACAGTTAGACTTTTTTTGAAAACCAAATTATCATGTAAAAATATGCCTATAGTGTTAAACTTGAGATGAAAACTGCTTATTTTTGTGTTTAGTGTGATAACTAGTAGAAGGAAAAGTTTCTGTGGTCTGATGTTTCATAGGGTTTTGATTTTTACATTCATAGCAGCTTAATTATGAATAATATTCATGATGCTGCAAACACATGGGGGTTATAAAAGCAAGGCAAACTAGGGTGATTTTAAGACTATTTGGTACTCTGAGGTTTAAACCAAAAGCTGAAGGCACAGTTTAATGTAGCTGAGCAGCTGACTTAGAACATCCCAAGTAGGAGGAAAGAGATCACTCCTGGCTTAGTGCTGATGCATAAACACCCCGACTTTTAAATAAAATAGGACTTTGTGAGGTTTCCCGGGCAGGCCGGTGTCAGAGGGACCCGAGTGACCGCTGGATGTCACTGTTAAGTCACAGAAGCACCCCGGGCACCCCGAGCGATGCCCCCAGCGCCCGGCGCTCCGGTCCCTCGCCCCGGGCTGGAGCGCTCAGAGCAGGGACCGCCCTGGGCTGCGGAAAAGGAAACGGCGCTTTTGGTGGTTTCCTATCATTTTTAAGAGTTGTGCAAAGTTCAAAGTGCTGAGGCAAAGCTGTTCAGAGACAGGGTGAAATTTAGGGCAGCAAGAAAACAAAACGAGGTCTGTCTTTCTCCTTCCTTTCGAACAAATCCCCGCACCCAGAGCAGCGTGGCTGAGCGCTGCCTGAGGCGTGGGCTTGTTTGGATATTCAAGGTGTGGGGGTTTGTAGGCGGCTTGATTTTCCTGCTGTTAATGCTGGAGGAGTGAAAAAGAATAGTGATGTAATTCACTGGCACAAACAAACAGGCTTGATGCTTAATCAGAGCAATGAATCCTGCTGCGACCTGGGCATCATCCTCTGGACTTTTCTTCCCGTACGTGGATATGTGGATAAATTCCTTCCATATCTAAACACATGCTCAATATTAGAGTCATAGAATCACGGAGCCACTGAATGGTTCGGGTTGGAAGGGGACCTTAAAGCTCATCCAGTTCCAAACCCCTTGCCATGGGACACTTTTCACTATCCCAAGTTGCTCCAAGCCCTGTCCAGCCTGGCTTTGGACACTTCCAGGGGTCCAGCTTCTCTGGGCACCCTGTGCCAGGGCCTCACCACCCTCACAGGGAACAATTTGTTCCTCATAGACAATCCAAACCTGCTCTCTTTCAGTGTGAAGCCATTCTCCCTTGTCCTGTCACTTCAGACCCTTGTAAAAGTCCCTTGCCAGTTCTCTTGTGGGCCCCTTCAGGTACTGAAAGGCCACAATTAGGTCACCCTGAAGGCTCCTCTTCTCCAGGCTGAGCAATCCTCATTCTCTCAGCCTTTCCTCATAGGAGAGGAGTTCAGTGGATGTTTAGGGAGTGTCCTCCTAAAGGAGTCTAGAAATGCCTTTCTCCAGGTGTCTCCTGTTTCCCTTCATTCTCAGATATGACAACATGTCTGTTTTCTGTACAAACTGTGGACAGAGTGCCCTTCTCTGTATTTTTAATGCCAAAGCCATGGAAAATGGGCTCATATTGTCAAAGCCTCACTCAGGAGCAGGCCTGCTCGATGTCCATTTTTACTAGAAAGTAGCCTGTTTTTTCTTAATATGCCATCACAGAAATTTCCTTTGAAAGAAGGACTGTTCTGGAATTCACGATGGGCTGTGAATTTCAAACAGTTCCACATTTTGTGGCAGGAATTTTTCACCTTTTTTCATATGAGGAAGTCAGGATGTTTGCCTCAGGCAAACTAACTCCCCTTCCATCCCGTGGGGCCGGTTCTTGTGCTGTTCCCACTGATGCCAGCCTAGGGGAGGTTTTGGGACCAGACTCAGAAGTGCTCAGTCTTTTACGATGGACAAGGTCATGGTTTCTTTTTCTCTCCCCTCAGCAGCAGTTTCCCATGACCTTGGCTGTGCCATGAAACCCCAGAGGTGGGGATGGTGCCAAGCACTCATCCTGCCAGAGCAGCTTGCAGAGTTCCTTGTGAAACAGCCCATTCTTCCCAAAGCTCGAGGTGTTGATAAGACAAACCCTTTCCTGGGACTTAGTTACCCCTTCCTTTGAACTGTGAGTCCAAATTCACTTTACTCGCTCCCTTCATTTCGTGGATCCAAAATCAAAAATCTCACTTTTGTCTATTTGCCTAGATTGGTGTCAGCTGCGATAAAACATCGCCGTGCCTCAACCCACGGAGTGCTCAGCGAGGTGTTTGAGGCTAACCAAAGTGTTTCATTCTCCCCAATGGCTGTCAGCTAAAGGAAGGACAAAATAATTCTCCACAAAGGAGAAAACAATCTCAAGCCCTGAAATGTTTTGAGTGTATGTTTAACAACCCAAGGTATGAGGGGGGCTCAGATTGCAGCTCATCTCGCTGTCATCTCACCAATTTCTTCTATCACCGAGCTTCCTCCCTATGGCCCTGGCTCAGCTCTGCTGGCTTCAGCCTTCTCCTTCTCCCCCTGATCTCTGACATTGCCATAGATAGTTCAGTCCATCACGCTGAGGGAAAAAATAGTCATTTCATGCTATTTGGGCATTGAGAGCAGCAGCTACTAAAGTAGTGAGAAATGGTTCATTTTAAATGTAGGGATGAATACAGAACATTTTCCAGATCTGTGTGAGAAACCGGGGAATTTCACCCTGTTAAACCACACTGAATGAGAAGTGAACTGGGGAGGGAGCTGGCTTGATGGCACTGCCTTGAAAACTGGGAGGAGGTGGGAAAGCAGAGCAGCTTGCTTGGGAGACACCAGGAGACAGAAATTTCCTGGTAAAAGAGCAGGAGCACACGCTAAGCAAAGGTGCCAAGGGTCCCCAAGAGAAGAAGAGGAGATGGAGAACAGAACTGTTTTGTGTTTGTCAGTAACTGGAGGCTGCATAGTGATGAGAAAGGATGTGATCACTCACAGGAGATGTTCAAGGGAAAGGCCAAGTCCCCCCATATGGAGATAATAACAAAGGAAGAGAAAAGGAGTGTCATGGGAACCAGAAACAGAAAGGAAAATATCCAAATCAGCCCAGTAGTGGTGAAACATAAGCAAACCAAACTGAGGAAGGGTAGATATGCCAGAGTAGGAGTGATCAGAGCAATCATCCATCCAGCACGTGCCACCACTGCAGAAGATGTGAGCTCAGTTTGGCTCAGAGGAGTCTGTGTGACATCTACCCTGTACCTGCAGCTGTGAGTTCCCCCTCACCACCTAACACCTGTGAGAGCCAAAACCCCACAGCTGTAAAGTACCCAGGCAGAGCAGCAAGGATCCCTTGACTGCATGCATTCAACAGCAGAAAGAGATTGCTCTGTTTCCATAAGGAGTGGGCAAGACAATAAATCAGAACAAAATTGCTGATTTTGTCTGTGGGACAAGCTCCCCTGTTGGCTCCAAATCCAGCCCTCAGCTTGCTCCTGCGTGCCCAAGGACACACCACAGAGGGACCAGCTCACCATGACCTGTACTGGCTGCCAGACTAAGAAAGACAAAGATACTCTTCAAATGAAGATTTCCCAGGATGGGAATAACACAGTGAAAGACAACCTAAGAGTAGCAATTTTGATGAAGATGGCAGATTAGCAGTGGAGAGGAGATCAGATGCAAGAGTCTGCATAGATGGAGATTATTCAGGGTCTTGCTGCTGCTGCAGAGGTTTGGGGAGGGACCTGCTGCCAAGCTGGTTTGTGTGTAACACCCTTGGGGAACAGAGGGAAAAGCTGTGAATCCTTTAAGCACTCACATGCTTTCAGCCATCTAATGTTTGGATTAGGATCCTCTCGAAGGTGCAGAGAGCACACTTGCTGAGTTCAACACCGGCAGGGATGTGCTGGTGCTTATTATAAGGTAAGAAGGAAAGAGGGAGTGTTCTTAGCACTCAATCAGTTGCCTACAGGTAGAAGAGGAGATTCTGAATGGGGAAATGAAAGTTATTATTATCTGTACAAAGCCATTCTTCCCCAAATGACACTAATGGGGATAGGATACGTAGGGCTGCCAGCGGGAGGAAAACAGACTTTGATTTTGCATTAGGAGGTGTCAGGGGGGCAGGTGGGGGCAGCACGTGGGAAACACGACACCCTGGGGTTGTGCTGAGCACCCATGAGAGCAGGAGGCTGCACCACCTGCCAGGCTCTGGCTCTCGGTCCTGCTCATTAGTGGCACAGGGACGGGAGGGAGCTGCCGGCAGAGCTGCTCACTGCCCTGATTAGGGGCAGGAGAGATTGCTTTGTGATGAATGAATAAAGAGGTGAGATTAAAGCACGGCTAAATGGCGAGGAAGAGGCAAGAGTCTGTGAGTATTTGAAGGGCGCTAGCAGAAAGAAGGGATAAGTTAAGGTGGAACAGGGGGTTTTAGCTATGGGCAACAGGGTGAAAACAAAAGGGGATATTCAGATTTTATGTACAGGGGTTTACCTAAGTCAGGGAGCAGCCCAGAACAGCTGCTCTTCACTCGCTCCCGGGAGGGCTCTTTGTGCTGCACAAAGGCTGCTTTGAGCCCTCTGGAAGTGATGGGAGCCATGTGAAATGAGAGGCATTTCTGCGGAACTGACAGTGCCCTTCGCACTCACCTCCATTTATTCCTCACCAGCCTCCCAGTGTAGACAACAAGTATTTATCAGTGTAACTTTCTTTTTTTAGGAGTGAGATTTAAGCCTGCGAAATAATCCCCTCATTTGACATGCAGAAGGAGCTGCAATACTTGGCAGATGTGAAAACAAACTGGATGACAGAGAAAGGGATTTAAACAAGAGATCCTAAGGAAGGTCAGCTCCTGGGGTGGCAGCCCCAGATTTACCACCCTGGAGCAGACCCCCACGCAGCCTCGTGCCTGGACATGCGTGGGCACTGCCCGCACAGCAGCCTGCCAGGCTGGGCAGCTGCCCAGGAGGAGTTCATGGCATTTCCCCCAGCGTTTCCCCACCAGGGTTGGGTTTTGCCTTGGGAGGGCAATACACTTTTGCTGGAGTCACAGAGAACAATCTCGTTAGGAATACACAGGCAGAACATCAACTCATCCATCTTAATAGGAATTATATCATTTTCCTTGATGGTTCTGATTTTCTATCCCATTAATAATAAAAAAAGCTTCTCTGCTTATATATAATGCAATTCAACAATAAGTCTCAAAGGAGGATCAAGATCACTTTGGCTTTCCATCAATTTGATACTGACGCCTCTCCAGTTAAATAACTCGAGTGTGAGGAGAGTGAAAGGGACCAGGGATGCATCCCAGCACACACAGCTTTGAACCTGAGTCTCTCTGAAAGCAGCTGATGTCAGTAGGCTTCACATCACCTCCCAAAGGGCGTCTCAGGGAGGGCAAAGCCTCTGTTTCCCCCTGCTGTAAATCAGGGTGCCACGCTGACTTAGCTGGAGTGAGGCTGAGCTCGACTGCCTGAGAACTGGGCCAGAAGACACCATGAGAAGGGTCTGTGGTTATTTTTGTTATTAGTAGGTTTCAAATCGGTGTCTGGAAAAGGGCTTTTTAGCCAGCGCTTGCCGAATGGAATACTTTGTGACAGCACTAATTAAAATAAGTGAAACTTGACTTTTCAAGATGATGCCTTTTTATAGCAAAGTACAGTAGTTTGGAAACATCTTTAAATTAATTGCAAAATACTTTCTCTGGTTCTTCACTTAAAATTGTCTTCCATTGCAGAGCTGCACCAGTGTTTCTGGATGCACACTTTGATTTCGACATTTTACATTACATTATCAAGTTAATCTCCCCAAATCATTAACCCCCAGCAGGAAAGATTTTTAATTATGTAGATTCACCAAGTGTTTTTCAAGAACTGTTTTATTTCCATGAGTTCAACCCTAATGTGCTGTGGGCAGAGGGAGGGCACTGTCCTACACTTGATTTCATGAAACATCATCATGAGAGAGGCCTCCTAACATGCAGCAGATTTCAGCAAATATATCTTATCCACAACAGAAAACAGCTAATGTCCTGGAGAACTCCTGCCTTCCTGGGAAGGAGTGCTGATGTGCTCCTTCAGCAAGCAAGGGAGTAATTTAGACCAAACTGAGCCTGTTTTCCCCCTCTAACATAAACCAGTTTTATTCCAGTGTATCAGAGTTCTGATTTACATCTCAGGATGTGGTCCCTGAATCAAGCTGAAGCTAAAAAAACAGTGTTCATGATGGTTTGTCCTGCTCTCCTATAGGTTAGAAAACACATAAAAATCAAGAGTAATACTGAATCCCACTCCCTAACATCTTGGGGGAACCGAAGATTTGGGGAGGTGATGGAGAATGGATACTGCATTCATTTTTAATAATTAATACTGTTGATAAATGTTGGTTTGAGCCCTTCCCCAGTGCCTTCCCTCTCTCGTATGGCCCCTGTGGTGGGCACTGAGGTGTGGGCAGCCTTGCTCAGTGTCAGCAGGGACTCAGCAGCTCTCTCTGGGCTGGAGCAATGCGTGGAAAGGCTTCTCTCTGCGGGACACAAACACTGGTGTCTTAAGTGCTGGAAAAACCAGTGAGTCACAGCTGGCAGAACAGCATAAAATTGTCCTGATTTGCTCATCCAAATCCCTATTAAAAGATGAGCAGCAGCTGAGAGGAAACAATTGCATGAAAGCGTGGTGCTCTCTCTGTTGATGTCACTGGTGGGCTGAGGAGCGAGGATTCGTACCCTCAGACGTACCCAGGATGATAAATGGTGACAATAATCCTGCACGAAGGGAAACAGTCGAAATGCCAGGGCTTGTCCTCCAAAACAGATGACACCAAATTCTTCTGACTTGTGCAGCCGAGCTCCAAACACAAAAGAGAAATGAAGCATTTTGGAAAGCAGAGTGCATTTTGATTTCACGTGGGAGACATGTCCCAGTCCCGGAGGCTCGGAGCCATGGAGATGTCACAGCACAAGTGGGAGCAGTGAAGCATTTTGTGGGCAACTGACTCTGCTGTGAGAGTGCCCAGAGTGCTGAAGGGGTTTCCTCCATGAGAGATCGCTGTGTGGGAGTCCCAAAAATGTATTGACAGGTGTCTCAGTATTTTATACAGTATAACATGTCAAGAAATGTTGTGCAAACACTCCTCTGGTTGGTTTTCAGGTACCTGCCTCGTGTCTCTCCTCCTTCTGTCCTTGCCCCTTGGGAAGGGAGATGAGAAACAATGGCATAACTGATAGTTCAGAACTGAATTGACAAGTCTGAATATTTTTGAGAGTATGTGTGGTCAGTGTAGTACAGTATAGATCCCAAGTTATGTCTCTGAATGCAGTGAGGCAGTGCAAAACAAACAATTAGGCACTTTCCCTCTGAAACAGTTTTCATGCTCTCTATTCTGTAGTGTTCCAGATCCATAAAACCCCAAGTTTATAAAAATTTTATAGCAGAACTACAGCTCAATTGCTACAGTTCATATTTCCACATTGAATATTGGGTGCAGACAGCAGTGGGAACCACATTGTAGCTTTTACTGGTGTAAACGCCTCTTCCATGGACACTTTTATTACAGAAGGTTCATTTCAAGTTTTATTTTCTTTATTCTTGTACCTGAAGCCTATGAAATCTCTAATCTGTCAGCCTGTATGATGTTTCACCAGTGTTTCACACTGCTGTATCAAAGTTGGTAACAGCATCTCTATCTACTGCTACAGACATCATTATTTATCTGCCCTGTGCTGCTCTCAGAGGTCCCAGGTGCAATCAGAGTTACCACTGAGCCTGTACCTAATTTAAACGTCAGTCTAATATCAGACAACCCCAGCACTGCCCCTATAAATGTGTGCTCTCTGATCATGGGAACAGGCTGAAACCCAGCAGCCCTTCAGCACATTTCTGTCTCGGTTCACATCTTCCTTGCATTTCAAATTGGCCGGGACCTTACCAAAGACAAATCTGACACTGCTGAGAAGAAACATGCTGTGTCTCTCCTCTTCACTTTCCTTGCCTGCCTGCTGCTCTTCCCAGAGCTGCCGGTGCTGCTCAGACAGATGAGTGTGGAACATGGGATGGAAGGAGAGAGAGAGGAGCTAAATCAGCTTGCAGGACCCGCTCGGGGCGGTGGCTGAGGATTTGTTGTCGCTGCTGGGTTGTGGCAGAGATGTGCTGAAGCATCCATGAGCTTTCCTCCTGGGAGATCTTTGGAGACAGCACAGTCTGGCCGTGGCAAAACGTCATTGTATGTGTGCGTATGAGAAGAACACACCTAATTCAGAGAGCACAAAAAAGGCAATGTATGCGCAGTGGTATGAGGCAACTTTCCCTGATGGTCTGGCCAGATCCTCCTGAGGGTCTTTAGGGAGATTGGTGGATGTTTTCTGGGTGTGCAAGCTTTATAAAAGAGTCAGAAGGAATGGAGAGGGTTCAAGAGGTCAGGAAAAAGCAGTTGCTTGGATGTACTTTGTGAATTATTTGACATAAATGAGGTAAAGAGTGTGTACCTAATGGCAAAAAAGAAAAAAAAAAGCTTGAACCCACTATCCTTTAGAACTGGCATAAATCAGGAATAGCTTGGAAATCAGCAGTCCAAATCTTCAGCTATTCTCAGTCTTCCTGGGGTTTAAATGAAGTCGGAAGAGCTCTGCTGGTTTACGGAGCTGAGGATATGTCCTGATGGAATTACACAAGCATGAATATACTGTAAGGCAAAAGAGAATTAGGCCCATTATTTTTTAAAAAAGCAAAGCTTGATTAAGGATGTTCAGTATAGGTTTAGAAAAAAGAGCTCTGTCACGCCTCACTAACTTTGCTGTTCTGTTGAAACATGACTACCAGGGAGGTATTACAGTGCCCTGGGATTTTCTTAAAAACCAATCAAGGCAGCGTGGTTTGGGGGAGGAGAGGGGGGAACAGCACTTTTGTCAGCGCTAATTGCAGGCGTTAATAGGAGCCTTAGCACAGAGAACTGCCTGGCACTCTGCGGAAGTTGGAAGCACAAGTGCACTTGGCTTTATGGGTGCAGACAGAGAGAGATAATTCCACTCGCAGAATGGAGAGGCAGGATCTGAGCTTGAGAGGAGACGTGCTGATCACTCCCAGTATGATCAGCGAGAGGTTCAAGAACTGCAATGAATTGAGGGGGAAGCTCAGAAGGCATTTCTTAAGATTGAAACATAATTAATGCAAATGCCTCCGAGGCTCGGTTCTCACTTTTGGGAAATGCAGCACAAGAGCTTTATTATTTTTAAATGAATTGGATAAAACTTGAAGGCCAAGTTCTCGGCACAGTTGCATCAGCAGATATTTAACAGCAAAGCACAATGTTGACGTTGCAAATTGGGCACGTGCTGGGGAAAAAAATTGGGTCTGATCCTATAGAAAAAAACCCATAAAGAGCTGTGGAACACTGCAGCCTGCTGGGACTGGGGCGTGGAGCTGACAGCAGCACCACTGCCACGAGCACACAGGGACTCTTACAGGACAGTCACTGGGCTGGGCTGGATCACAAAAATTCAGTGCAGGGTCACTGCCAGCACTTGTCACTGCCAGAGAGGAGGTACCAAACATGTCCCACACCAGCACTTCACTTCAAAAGTCTTTGAGTAATTTCCTTAGTCATGTTCCTCATCAGAGGGCTTCAGTGATCGACTTCACACCATCCAAAGTACCGGTGTGCTATCAGAGATGTTCAAGCAGTTGAAGTTGATTTCTCTTCATGTTTCTTTGATTTCTTTGTCTTTCAGTTGAGTGACAGTTCCCCCATAAATGTGCAAATGAGATCAATGTAGAATCTGACCACTGACATTAGCAGGACCTCTACTTGAATTCCCCTTTTTAGCAGTGTAGTGCGCAGATCAAACAGCCTTTTAGACATGGTATTTTACGTTCCTTACCTCATCTTCTCTTGCTCTTGTTTCTATCAAATCATCTTTAATACTGAAAGATTCTCCTACAATGCAAAAGTTTATCAGAGGCCAGTGCCCCATGGCACCCTTGCATCCACCTTCCCCCTCCTCTGATGCAGCTCCTCAGGCTTCCACATCCTCTGTCTCCCTTCATCATTTCTGGATGGAGAAAATACAGTCAGAATAGCACAGGTCCCTGTCTCCGGGAAACCAGGCACTGCAGCTGCCAGGGATTTCAGCTAACACCACGGAGCTCCTGAAAAGTCAAGTGTCTTCAGGAGGGGCAGACATCTGCTGCCATCCCCATATTTTTTCTCTCTGTTCAGATTAACTGTCTCTGTCCCTCTGCACAACTTGCTTGCCAGAGAGAAAACAGGACTTAAAGGTGTTTCTACATTACCACTCTTTCAATGGGGAAAGGAAAAAAAGAAAAGGGCTTAATATAGCCTGAGAAACAAAGACAACAGCATGGGTAAGGAAGAAAGCACAGGTGTAATTTCTGGGCACAGTGAGAAGCCTTTTAAGAGCCCTTAAATGAGTAGTGTGTACATGTTTACCACCACTGCAGCTGACATATAGCCACAGGAGCACTGCACTACAGGGATCAAATGAGAACTTGTGGAGGGCTATTGAACACCAGGAATTTTCACAGTAAGGCAGAACAAAATTATTCAGCACTAGGGGTTCTCTAATTTTGGTACACTTGGAAAATAAAGCAGTGCCTTTGTCCAGGACTAATATTTGCTCACCAATGGCCAAATCCATCCGTTGCTTTTCTTAGCTGTGACCTGGGATATGTAGGCTAGCATTTGACATTTGGGCTGTTCAAGGAAATACGCAGAAATACTCGCCCAAGGCTTGCTAGGGGACTTTTTTTTTTATTCTATTTTGGTTTCTTTGCATACCTAACTTCTCCAAATTGTCCCAGGGCTTACACTTTGGCATATATTTAAAAATGTAAATAGATTTTCAAGGCTAGCACTGAGCCTCAGGGATCTCCAGTGCGATAAACAACCGAGCTGGTGAAACCCTTGGAATATTTGCTGGGAGAGCAGAGGAAAACCCTCTTGAGATGCCAGCGGCACCAGCCATGACTGCAAGGCCATCCTGCCTCAGATTTCACTGGAAGAGATTGCAAAGAGTGCCGTGCCACTGCTTTGCAGCCAAGCACAGATTCCATGGAGGAAAAGCCCCGGTCACTCCTCCATCACGTGCATTTTGCAGTGGGTTGGGACATTTTGCCTGATGCCTTGTAGGATTTCATCCTGTAAGGGCCGAGGCTGCTGCCAGCCATGCCATTGATTGGAAAGGCCGCAGCAAGATGCCTCACAAGATGATCCCAGTTTTATGGCTGAAATTACACTATCTACAGCCATTAAGTACCTTTTTCTCCTCATTAAATTTTGATCGTTTCCTCTGATAAAATATGGCTTTGGAAGATTGCTGTTCCAGGTTCCAGCTTTTGCCTTGCTCCTGAGGCGAAGGTTTTAAAGGTGCAATCCTGCAAATTACTCCCCTAGTAAGGATTTTTATGCAAATCGTCCTGTTAACTTTACACAAGAAAGAGTTTGCTGGATCATGCCATTATCCCTAGGCTTACAATGGAAACACAACTGACCTTTAGCTGTAATGAGCACCAGTAAAAAAAAAAGTGACAAAATTGCCTGGATCTTTGCAAGCTGATACAAGCTGTGCCTTGTGCTCGTAGGGGACAGATCTTCGAGCTGGCTGAAGGAGTTAAGTCATTTCACGGTGTTAGATAACGGCTAATTGACAGCAGATATAATGCATGTTGATAACCAAATGTAATTCAGCAGCTAAGAATGAAAGAGCCCAAATATCTGCTAAACCAAGCTGTATGGGAGTTATTATAGAAATGTTCCCAAAGATTTTGCAGCTGCAGCAAAAAAACCCCCCAAAAAAACCCAAACAAACCCAAAAGTGTGGTATAATACAAAAGAAAGAGGACTCAAAGCAGATGGTGCAGTTGGAGTGGAAGGTGCCAGTGCAATTGCACCTCAAGTGTGGCCTGTTGAGCGCCCAGTGTGCAGCAGGTGATGAGAAATGCAGCTGAGCACAGGTGTTGTGGCACTGGCCACAATCCTGATTGTGGGATCACAGGCAGGATGGGCTCCTTGAGTGAACTTGTGTGTGAGAACAGGGCAGGAAGATTTCTGCTACTGTACCAAATTCAGTTCAGCTCTCCAGAGCCATTGGGCAGGTCACCAGCACCAGAGAAAAAAAGTCCAGGGTACAAGTGGGTTGTCAGGCCAATGGGTCTTGGCCTAGAACTTGACATCATCTACCTCTTGGTGCTTTTCCTCCCCTTTTAGCCCAAAGGGGGCTGTGGAAAAGGCCCAGCATCTCTCCATCTGCAGCACTGGATGAGCGGTGCCCCTGCCAGCAGCTGCCACTGCTCCCTCTCCCCTCACATAACCAGGCACTGATGCTGTTGATGCAAACCCTTGCCATCCCTCTGCAGCTACAGGAGAAACAGATCAGCACCATCCCGGCCATTCCACACTTCCCTTTGCTCCATTTCCACTCCATTTCTCCTCCCTGCTCGTGCCTGCCCATGACTCAACTCCATCACTCACCCAGGGCCTCTTCATTTCCCTTGCACTGTTCTCTCCCTGCCTTCCCTCATCTCCTCCTTGTCCTTTGCCACCCCATTATACAAGTGGCCTTTTTTTCTTCATTCCCTTGCTTTTACCTTTTCTCTCTGTCTTCTTTCTTTCCTTCCACTCTCTGATGGTATTTTTGATGCCTTCCCCTTGCCTCTCTTTTATTGCCCAGCTGCACTGTCTATTGTATTACTTGCCATTATCTCCAAATATATTTTGATATATTTCCCCCCTTTTCCCAGCCCAGATTTTTGTTCCCTTAAAGGCACCAGAAAGCACTAAGGGTTGGAGAGGGGAAGTGAAAAGCATTCCAGTAGTTTTCCATCAGCCTGTGTATAAAGCACTTCTATTTCCACCTGATGAGAAAGCAGTAATCAGGTTCCCCCTGCATTGAGTTCTTTTACACAAAGAGGTTGCTGCAGAAAGAAACCAAATAGATTTCTACCTGGCTTCCCCCTTATCTCTGCCTCCAAGTCTGGTGAACCCACAGCCTTTCCACTTGCTGTGGCTGCTGCTGCCACGCAAAGCACACCCAAGGTCGAGGGGGATGAGCCTCGGTGGTGCAGGTCACGGCCGAGATTGTGGATTGGGCCCTGCAATTTATTTCCCACCTGGAAAATTTAAAGCCTTGGTGCCATAGCAAGGAGAGGAGCTCTCTAACTCTGCAACGCCTGAAATGGTGTCAGAATGGAAGGTGAAGGGAGAAACGCTGCAGTGCTAAAAGTAAGCTTTGATCTTCAGGTTAAACACCACCCAGTCCCTGAGGTTCCCACCCTGCTACCTGTAACCAGGAGGCTGAAAAATGCTGGTATGTGTGCAGAGAAATGTTCCACTCTAAGGTGGTATGGACTGAAATGCAGGTTTCAATCTGTTGAATACAACTTCCCCTCCTCAGCTTTGTCTCTACCAGCAAAACCAGAGCAACCTCTCTTAAAAGAGACCACTTGCTGCTCCTAGCAGGCCTGTTCCCAGCTCCCTTTCCCTCCTGCTCCCAGCAGGGCCTTCCCTGCACCACAGAGCTCCTGGTCTGGGGGGGCTGGCTCTGTCAGAGCCCACCAGATTTGCCAGCACACCCCACAGGTGAGGGGCCAGGAACAGAGGCTGCCCTGCTCCAGGTCTTTGCAGCCCCTGTTACAAAGGGGTTGGAGTCCCAGGGGTGTCCAGTTTCCCCCTGAACCACCCCACACAGTGAGGAGGTGCAGGGGCTGTGCTGGCCCCAGCGAGCTGGGCACTGCATCAGTGCCCTAAGCCTTTCTGCAAGTTCAGAAGGAGATGAAACAAAACACAATCCTGAAATTATGCCTAATAAAGTGAAGGGAAAATGGGAACATACAGCCAGAAGGTGAAAGGCCCATTATAACAAATTTGGTCTCCTGTTTTTCTTTAAAATATAATTTCAGTCAAATGGATCTTATTTGCACGGTTGCAATTGTCACTCCATCTCTTTTCTGCAGCCACACAATACTTTTATCTCTGATGAGAAAATTCTGTAACTGCCTTTGTCTCATTCTCTGCCTTCTCTACAGTTCTCTGCTTTCTTCCCCAGCACCAAATAAAATAAAATAAAATAAATATGAGTCCCCCATCTAAGGCTCAGTACCAGAGGTTTAACGTTGACAGTGTGCTTTGTCACTTTGGCTCTGGAAAAGGCTTACAAAAGCTTTATTAACAGGCTCATTAGCACGGCCTGATTTACTTCTGCAGACTTTACTCTTTTACTAGTTTCCAGGAGCATCAGCATCAGTTGTAGGGCTAATGAATTCACTCAGATTTGCATGCTAATGAAACTCCCATGACTCTCTGTGCTCTCGACTTCAAATCGATCTCTGCTGTTGCTTGAGGAATATTAATAGAAATAAAAGTAAAGGGGAGCACCAGGCACTGCAGTTGGACTTGCTGTAATTCAAGGCTGCTGTGCAATTCATATTTCATACATTACACTGTTTCAGATCTCATTTCTTTCATGCCTTATTGACTCTAGCTGTGCAGGAGACAGCACCTTTAGGGAATTCCTGGAACAGGGGTTGGCCAGGGACTCCAGGGACTATTTAGGAAAATCGTACTTGAGCTCTCAATAAACAGGTCAGTCACCAGGAAAGTGCTGCCACGCACCAGTGCAGTTCCAGGTATTTTCCCCCAAACATATGGATTCCATTTCCCTTTGACAGAAAGAGAAAACCTTCTGACCTTGGTTTCCTGCTGCCTGCATGTGCAGTGCATCACTCAAAAATGGGGTGAGGGAGCTCCCCTTAAGCAGACTTTAACTCAGCTGTGAGAGGGGCCTGATCCAGGGGCTCTCTGGCTCTGGAATGGGGGCTGGAGCCATGCAAGGAGCAGAGGCATCTCCAGGGACAGCTCAGCACCCTTCCCTGCTTGAAGCAATGAGGGGACCAGTACCAAGTTTATTCCTCACCTTCTGGAAACCATTGGGAACCACCTCCCCTGAGGTATCAATTCACTGCACTGCAGCTGCCAATATAGAAATTAATGTATTTCTGTCATCCTGGAGCACAACGATTGCCATTTCACAGGCTGAAAAGTCAGCTTGTGCCTGAATGCCTTCTGAGCAGGGACTGCTTTGTTTTGGGCTGTTGTGAGAAAAGCAAAAGGGATTTGGAAGTGCAAGGAAGGATTCAGAGCCCCAAATCCTCTGCTCTGGTAGGTCTGTAGGAAGCCTTCCCCACAGGATCTCACTAACAGACCCAACCAAAACAAACAGCTCAGCAATGGGCCTCTGTTAATTGGAGATGTTACTCTCTCACTCCCGCTTCAATTTTAGCAATGATGAATGCTGGTAGTTGACTGAAGCCCTAGAAAGAAATCCCATTGTGCAATCGTGTTTTTACAAGAATATTTTTGGTTTCTGAAAGTGCACTTAACACATCCAAATTAATGGAAAAGAGGATTCTTCACTGAGCAGCCTCCCGTGCCTGCTCTTCTTAATTTGATACAATAGCAGAGCGTACATTGAGATTAAAATGCTCTTTTGGATGCTCAGTGGCAAGAAATTATTCAGCAAAAAACCAGGGCACCATTTTCGAGATATCTCTTGCGAGTGAGGATAATCAAAGAGCTCCATTTTCCTTGCTGCAAAAATAACACAATTCCTACACATTTCTTTTTTTTTTTTTTCCCCCCAAACAGAAGTAAAGAAAATTAAATAAAATGTAAAGCAAGCTGTGGACTAATTATCCTTTTCTAAATGAATTCATATTGTAAAATAGGCTATTGAATGCATAATGAGCATCACTACCACCAAGAGGAGGAGAGCAGAGAGGTCATCCCATCATTATCAGCGCTCATTTTGGGAGCAGAGCAGTGCCAGGGCGAAGCGGATGCTTTGTGCCCTGGACACCGAAAAAACAAGCCAAGCTGAGAGCCTCAAAATTCTCTTTACATTCAGAAGCACCTCACCCTGCCTCCAGCTGTCCTCTACGGGCTTTGGAGGCCTCAGATGCTGGTTGCAGCTGCACACGTGAGTTTGGGATTGGCAGCTCTTCCACCAGCTGGAAACAAAGGGCTGGGCTCTGTCCTCTTATGTGGGAGCTTTGAAGGGGTAAGGTGGGTCAGGGCACTCACCAGGGTGGAGGGGACAGTTCCCATCCATGGCCTGGGGAACATTTTTTAATATTTATAGCAGCGTTCCCCGCAAAGTGGAATGATTTCCTGGGAGCGGCTCAGCCTGGAGCCCCTTTTTCCACCCGAGCTCCAAACTGGACAGCTCCCACAGGCTGTCAGACACTGCCTCACCTTTCAGCAGGGCCCCCTCTGCCCTACACACTCAGGCTGCTGGCCCTGATCTCGCTGCAGACCTGGAGGGACTGCAGGAAAAATTCCCATTTGCCCTCCCTTCCCATCTTTTCATCCAAATGGAAATGGATGCCAGGCACCAAGCACGTGTATTGCACTTTCACAGAGATGAAAATACTCAGAGAGATTAAAATACTCCTCCTAAGTTAGGAACGTTCCGAAATGGTGTTCCCTGCATAGTTTCCCTGCTTTCAAGTGCTCCCAAGTCCGGATGGCCCTGGTACAGCTGAGGTGATGGCCACGGGAGAGGGCTGCTCCCGTGTCCTCCTTCCAGTCTCGCCCTCGGTTTAGCAAATCTGATTCATGCTCTAAGCCTAAGAGGTCATTTGTAACAGTTTGGCCTGGATCATCCTGAATGAAAACATCCAATCAAGCCCTAATTGTGACAAATTATATTAGCCTGTAGTTGTGCAAGTTGCATTGCAGCAACTTAATTCAGGCTGTGCTTGGGAAGCCAGGAGAGGCTGAAGTGGCCCCTTCCACCCACAGGGAGATGTGCGTGGGAGGGCTGAGCTTCCCCCTCCACCCTGCTGCTCCTCCCGGGAGCAGGCTTTCATCCCAAAGTGCTTATGTGCTGTCACCTAGACACTGCCCAAGGGACTTGAGGAATTAAGCAGGTTAGTCCCACTCCATGGAATTCAAAGTTCAGTGCTGGCTGAAAGACCTGAGGAGAAAGAGCATCTGGCTTGTGCCACAGGAAAATATTAAAGCGAGGTGCAAGAAAGAGGAATGTGATGGGATTGTGTATCACTGCCCCTCTATTCCCCATTCCTGCAAGGAAGATTCACCGGACCTTCAGATGCTTTTCTCTAGTTCAAAATATGACAGTGAAGCAAAAAAAAAGGGAAAGAAATCCTAAAATTAATTTCCCTACATGACATATTTTAAAGGGCACTGTCAATTTGCTTTATAATTACATTTCTAAATCACTGGAAGATTACACTGAAAGGTGAACTTTACAAAACCTGATTTTTTTTTTTTCTTTTTAAATTAAAAACCTTTTTGGGGATTTAAATACAATCCTTTTGTGCTGTAAGCCCATGTAACAGCAACAGCAAGGAAATGTATAGGATATGCTGGCCTTGTTCCTGCTCATTTGTGCCTCTCATTTCCCACTAAGGCTACTAAACCTCATGGGATTTAGCAGCTCCTTCTCTAAGGATGAGCAGTATGGGTAAGCACAAGTGCTCAGGACTCCCCAAAATTTTCACACTGCCCTCATTCCTCAGGATCGTGAGAAAAGGCTTGAAGTGTTAATATTTGAGGCAAGAGGTTTATTTTGCTTTCCAGCTTTTGAGCCTTCCAGATATCCCCATTTCATGCCTTCAGGCTTTTCTCTGCAATGAGGAAAGCTCAAGGTGTCTTAGCTGAGAGCTGAGCTTCTCACCTTATCAAATTGCTCCAGGTCTGAGAGAGAAACCAGGCGTCCCCAGAATCAGCACAGAGATCTCCAGCTCTGCCTTTGGGGGAAAATTCGTCCTGGAAACACTGGAATGAGCCAAAGGGATGAGATCCTGCATGGCTGGGCACCGTCCTGGAGCCCCCAGCCTAAATTCCACCTCCTTTCCTACATTCCATGGAAAGAAAGCAAGTCTTGGCTAAATTTCTGCTGTAGCCACTCAGGGGACACTCAGGAAATGCACTGGGTTAAGCAGAGATGTGATTTAAAAGTGCCCTGGCTAAAGCACATTAGATTTTAACATTGCTGCTCCACGCTGACGTGGGGCAGTGTTCACCTGAGCTCCTTTTGCTGCGAGATGAAATCCAGTTTAGCTGGTTAACTTTCCCACCTGAGCTAACTCCCTGCCTCATCCTAACAAGGCACGGAAATCAAAGCACAAGGCAGCTCAACACTGTAGTGGTTGTAGGAGGGGATGGAGCTCTCTGTGCTCATCCACTGCAGGAATCTGTGTTAGGTTTTTCCAAGTCTTACAAGCACAGTGAGGTAATGCAGTCTCTCAGTGCAGGTGAGATTTATTTCTCTCTTTCTCTAATATATATGGGCCCAGAATCTCTGCTTGTTTAATCCACTGGTTTACATGGATTTACAGCAGATATTGGCATTTGATCTGTGACTGGGCTTGGTCTTTTGGCTCTAGCTTGAGCGAAGGAATAAAGTTCAGAGGACAAATTAATAGAGAAAAAAATTAGCTTTTTGTGTATTGAAGACAACAAAATTGCAGTCTGCTATCAAATAATCGTCTAAATAAATAACCTTGAGAAAACCAATTACTTACATAGGGGGAAGCTATTGGCAGAGGTGTGAGTATCCTCCCGCGACACCAGACTGAAAAGCCAATATTTATGTATAAAATGGAAATCTGGTTACTGAAACAGGATTGCAATTCACCCATTGTAATTAAAAAAATAACAATCACAATTCAAGATAATCCTTCAGGTAATCAAAAGCTGGATCAGCAGCAGGTGCTGGTACTGAGCCGTGCCCTTGCTGGCCCGTCCCCAACGCGGGCGGTGACAAAGCTCTGGTTGCCAAAGGTGGGAGGTGGGTGATGGCTGATGGGGCTGTTTGGCCTAAAGGGGCATGAGGCAGAGAATTTGGGGAGAAAAATAACCCTCTACCTACAACAGAGCTCCTCACATAATCTATTCAAATATATGTGTGCCCATTTAAATGAGTTACATTGGAGATTTAGGCTTCGTGGCTCTGAAAGACAAAGAACATCAAATGATTTTGCTTCTAATATGAGCACGTTAGTGATTTTAACAGCATTTGGTCTACTGAAACAAGATAAGGCCTGGAATAATAAGCAGCAGTTCAAAGATTTATCTAAATGTGTTTGGCAGTTCCCCCGCCCTTTGCCTTGCGATGTGTACATCCCACAACTGAGACCATACCCTGTAAATTACCACCCTCCATGGGGTTCTCACGTTAAATTATTCCAAATAAGCAAGGCCAAATGCTCTCAACTTAGCCAGAGATAATCAACTAATGTAAGGCAATTTCCAACAGTTCTGTTTTTCTGCTTCGGGCTCTTAAAAAGACAAACAAAGCCACACAGAAAATTGGCGTGGAAGGGAATAAGAATTGTCACCTGTCGCTTGTTGGTGCTGGACCAGCTCTTGTACGTGTTCCTAATTATTAGGATTAGCAGAGCTGGATAGCCAGCCCAAGCCCCCTCTGGGATTCAGCAGCAGCAAGACAGGGCTCAGAGCCCCCCTGCACTGGGCATCGTGCTGGAGGCTGCGTGGATGAGATCTCTCTCATTAGCCAGGCAATCCATCTCCTGGTAGAAAGCTGCAGGAGTTAGTTTCACTTCCAGGGCTTTTTAATTACGCTCAGGCACAAGTGCACTGGTCAGACAAAGAAGTTGCATTACCTGCCGAAATTTCAGGCCGTGGCACTCTCTGCTGAAGGCATTGTGTTTGCTGTCTGCATTGACTTCCAATTTACAGTGGCCATTTCTTGTTGTGGCACAACACAACAAATTTCACTGTATATTCAGAAACTCAGTGCAACGTAGATGAAATTCCACAATTTACATAATCAACTTCCGAGCTGAAAGTTCTGGGTTTCGACAGATCCCTGAAATAGAAAAGGTTTTGCTTTTTTCTTGTGTTTTAGAAGGTACTACCCATCATATTGCAAAAAATTGTATAATTCTGCCTTGCTATTTTCAGTATACCCCATTATCAGTCAAACTAATAGGCCTGGAGAATGAAACCCCCAAAAGAAATCCACCACATTAGTGAAATAAATACAGTTAATGATGATAATTAAGTCACTGGGGATAATTGAGAGATTATCCAATTACTATCTATAATTCTTTGGCTTGCAAATAAGATAGGAGTGTGTAAAGCTAATCCATTCTATCAATAATAATAATAATAATTAAAAAAATAGTAAGGGAAAAAAGCACCAAAAGTCCCCAACCCACATATTATTAGATTTCTTCACAACTGGAGGTATTTTGTCGGTTTAATTGCCTAACTGGAGAGTTTTTCTAGTCTGGAGTAATTTTTTAGGCAGCTGTTGCAACACTGGTCTCTGGAGGAGGGGGAGACATTCTGGGTCAGGACAGAATTCCCTGATGCAATTCCTGATTCCCTGGAGAAGCGCTGCTGTCCCCTAGACCCAGACTAAGACGGACACACGTGCTCCTAGCAAAGGTCTTACAGGAAGTACAAGTGAACTGATCCAAAATAAGAAGAGACGGGATCAGTCCAGGGTTGTGCTCTGGGTTCTGATGGTAAATTTAGGACAGAAGCATTGTTCCAGCAGGCTCTGCCCTACAAAAAGCCCCCCGGGGCCCCCTCGGACTGCAGTGCCACTCTTTTGTGGTTGGTTTTGCAGCCATGCTGTCAGAGCTAAGGAGAGGTGGTTGACCCCCCTGACCAGGTCAGGTGCTAAGGGAAGTTTTGGTCCCAAATATTTCTCAGTCTCAGACAGCCTGTGCCACAGTGGCTCGAGTCTTCTAATTTAGCAAGTGGGTTAGGGCCCACAGCCAAACCCCAGGAAAACACAGCAGCACACTGGGTAAGTTCATACACTCAGGGACAGGCACCATTTTTTGGGAGGAAGCTACATTTTTGTTCTCAATTCCAAGCATTTGTAGGGCCCTGCTTGGCACAGGTAATTTAAGGAGATCTAAATATGGCCCCCAGCAAGTCAATTAAGGATGTGTTTAATTTTACCATGTGCATAGTTCCTTTGGATCTCATCCATGGAAATCAATGGCAAGGCTGCTGGTGGTTTGATTGGCTTCGGATCAGAGCCAGCAATTTTGATTGTAGAGATCGAATGCTTGAAATTAATTATATGACTAATGCTTCACTGGATTAGGGAATCAATTAATGGAAGTGGGGTGCTTGTTAGCAGATTTCCATTAACTTTCATGCAGATTTTTTTCCTAAACACAAACTGCATATTCATTGCCCTTGAATGCATTTAGGTAAGTTGGAAAAATAATAAGATGGTGGAAATAACCAGAATTTTCTAATGAAGCTATTGAAAGGAGTGTGTGATTCCGTACTGGAAATTAAATCCTTGCATTGAAAGACCTCATGCCAAGTCCTCATACCAAATAGGTAAGTACCAGAAAACTTTTCCAATCCTGTTTATGCCAGAAGCTCTTCAGTCTGGGATTGACAGACCTGGAAGGCGATTGTCCTCACAAACCAACCAAAAGGATCAGAAATGAGGTAGCAAAGTACAGCCCTTTCTCCACACATCTTTTCTTGTCTTTGAGTAGCTGCTGGAGGGGAAAGCATCCTTCAGCACTTCAACTCCTACTTAACAGAGGCAGCTCTAACTACAAGAACATCCCTGCTCCCACCCCTGTTCAGTCCTCCCAGCCCAGTAAAACCTCAAGTCATGCTCAAGGCTCCCTATGGACTCTGAAAAACACCCCTAAAATCAGGTTCTGGCAGGTGTAAACACCCTCTGCTGAGGCCCAGAAGCTGCTGTAGGAAGGGATGGCTCCTCGGGAAGGTCCCAGCCTGCCCAGCTAGCACAGGCTTTGATGGGCTGCAGGAGGGTTTTATTCCACGGCCACAAATTGAGCCCTGAGCTCTGGAGAAATTCTACTCCCAATGGTGCCCAGAGCCCTGTCCCCAGTGCTCGCCCAGTCCCCACCCCTGGAGCAGCCCTGGGCCCTGGGGTGGGAGCTGCCTTTGGGCCGGTCCGTGCACAGACGGCTCCTCCGTCAGGGCAGCGTACTAAGCCACAAAATGTTTCTGTAAATATTGTTTCACACTTGAGTGAACAAAGCAGGCTTTTATCTGAAGGAGAGCACAGGGTGTAAATTACATTTTAATTGTGGAATTGGAAATACCAGCTTTTGTTTTTGTGTTTTTTTGGTTTGGGGGTTTTTTTGGTGTTTTTTTTTTCTTTACTAAAAAGGCCGGGTTGTTAGTGGGAATAACTCTGATTAAAGCTCCCTGCAACGAGCCCACTCTCATTTCTTCAGACTTTCCTACCTTCCTTCTGGCTTGGTTTGCCTGGATTCTCCTCCTCCTTCCCAGTGAGGCTGTCTCCAGGCCCGTGAGCATTCCCAAGCCTTGCTCACTCACAGCTTGGCTCGGTGTCCCTGCAATGTTTGCAGCTGAGAGTGGCTGGTCTGGCACCCCCCGTGCCCTGCTGCCCCTGCCCTCCTCTCTGCTAGGCAGGAACGAGGGAGGCTGACACTCTGCTGAGACCCCGCTGTGCTGCTCAGGGATGGAAATCAGAAAAAAGGCTCCTTGGAGACACGAAGTGTTTTGTGCTGTGCAATCCGAGTGTGATTCCTGTCCCCGGAGCAGCTGGCACTGCCTCCATCGAGGGCTCACAGGAGCATCTCTCAGCTCTGACTCCCAGGTGCTGCCAGCCATTCCAGCCGTGGTGTGGTGCAGATGTTTCTCCCCAGCACTAAAACACCCCTGAGAAGCTGCAGTTGCAGCTGGGAGCACAAAGGAACATTGGGTCATTTTGGTTGGGAAAGACCTCCAAGATCATCAGTTCCAGCTGGTAACCCAGCACTGCCAAACCCACGTCCCCAGGTACCACATCTACAAGTCCTAAATCCCTCAAGGGTACTGACTCCCCTACTCTCCTGGGCAGCCTGTGCCAGTGCTAGATCACCCTTTCAGTGAAGAAATTTTTGCTAATATCCAATTTAACCTCCCCTGGTGCAACTTGTTGCCATTTGCTCTCGGCCTATGGCTTATTACTTTGAAGATGCTGACCCCTATTTTGCTACAACCTCCTTTCAGGTCATTGTAGAGAGCAATAAATTCTCCCCTGAGCCTCCTTTTCTCCAAGCTGAACGGCCCCTGCTCCCTCAGCTGCTCCTCAAAGGACTTGTTCTCCAGACCCTTCCCCAGCTTCTCTGCCCTTCTTGCCTTTCCTTGCCCACCTTAAGACATTGTTCATCTTCACAGGTCTGCATTATTCCCATTTCTCACACGTCACTGCAGTGCCCAAAGGACCGTCATCCATCTAAGACTTGACAGGAGTGTGGGATCATGTAGGATCTCCTTTTTTCCTGCTGGTGGAAACAGCCAATAGTCTGTAGCCCAAGCAGAAGGTGTCCTGGTTTCTGGAGTCTCAGACATCCCCACTCGGTGGGAAGCTTCCCTTTAGGAAGTGAGGTGGAACACAACCTCGTTGCTCAGGGCAGTCAGTGAGCCGGCAGGAGTTGGACGTGGCCAGACAAGGCAGGAAAGGGAGCAGAGGATGGAGCCAGCTGTGCTAAATCACTGCTTCTGGTGGGCAGCTTCTGCTGGAAGGGCTGCAGAGAGCCTGGGCTGGAGGCGAAGAGCTGCATCCCCCTGCTGGGAGGTGGAAGGGAAGCATGAAGAACTTCCAGCTGGGAGCTCAGAACCGCAATTGCAAATCGCACCCTCGGTGCTCCGGGGGGTGAGTCAAGCCCATTAGCCAGCTAATCCTCACAACAGGCTTTTGTGAGGCCACTATTTCCTTCTGGGGAAATGTATGATCTACTGATTACACAGCATCCCAACGTGCCAAATGTATGCTTGAAACCAGTAAACAATAAATATTTAATTAGCCGGTCATTTTGAGAATAACAACGGGCAACAATTAAACTGGCTTTTGATTTCCCCTTCATTTAGTTGTCAGTCTTGTACAGTCAAAGTTAAATGCCAACTCTTGCCTTGACCACAACCTTTAGTAAGTCTGTGAAGAGAATATTTAGGTTTGATCTGAGCTTTTGATCTCTGGCTCTGATTTCTCCCGCCTTCGCACCAGTTGTAGGCATGACTCAAATACCATTAGTGTAATGTGGGCTGAATGTGACACTTAGAAGCTGATTCTTTCTAGCCTAACAGTGCCAGCCAATATTTCAGAGAGCAGTCACACTTGGAAATACAATGATGATTCAACCTGAAACTCCTCATCTCCTCCACTGCCATCGGCACTTTTCTCACCTCACAGGTCCATGTGCACCTGACTTTTCCCCACAGAGACCTTCTTCCATCACCATCTCTCTGTGTATTCTCCTTTACTCCTCCACTCCTGTTTATCTGCAGACCTTCTGCTCAACCCCAAAGATTCTTGCCATTGGGCGACAAATTTCTAAATGGAAAAGGGAAGAAGAAAGCTATTTTCCAGCACCAAGTTAAATTTTCTGGCCACCTATGTTTGCATCCACAGCCTCTGTATCCCAACTCATCTCCCCACTCTTTGTCTTTGCGTGAATCACAAAATTTTTCGGGTGGGAGGCCACTTTGGCAGGTTTGCTGGGGAAGCCTTGGTCTGGAAACCAAACTGTGTCTACATATCAAACCTGTCCCATCCCGTGTTAAGCACCTAGATCCAGAGCAGATGCTTGGCAGTGTGGGAGGAGGTTTAGGTGGGACCTTCTGCAACTGACAACGATGCATCCACCCTTAGAAATTGAGCAGGGCTTCTCTTACCAAGCTGCCAGCCAGGATGTGCAGTTGTGACCAGGAATAGAACGTGGATTTTGTCTGGTTGAACTCAGAGCACAGACTGCAAATGAGGAGCCTTGGTTGTAATCACAGTTCTCCTGCTGGACTGTCTCTGGCTGCAGACATTTCACATCTGTTCTGCTTTCCATCCTTTCTGTGGTGCCTAAATGAATGTGAGATCTTTACAGCACGTTAATGTCACCCTGATGTACCCAAAGGGCATGCAGCACTGTGCAGCCCTGACACTGTTTGAGACATGGAAGCGCTGTTTTGAGGGATGGCATATGTACCAGAGTTATAAACATTGCCCCTTTTTGCATATTCCCCTTCACTACCTCGATGTGACATCCTGCCCAGAGTCTCCATGTAATGACAATCTTCTGATTCAACCGTTTTAGCAACTCTTGTTAGATTTTGGTGAACGTCAAAGTTGGTTCCAATTTAATTTTGCCTTTGTTGAGAAATGAAAACAACCTTCAGTCCCCCCATAAAATACAGGTAACATCCTTCAAAATAAATGGATTTAATTATAAAAGTCAGCTTTGGATCAAGTCAGCTCTGTTTAGACCTACTA
The DNA here is from genome assembly GCA_013397175.1 of Platysteira castanea. Lineage (NCBI taxonomy): Eukaryota > Metazoa > Chordata > Aves > Passeriformes > Platysteira > Platysteira castanea. The sequence continues at coordinate 2,180,237 of VYXC01005072.1, forward strand.
ATCAGAGAGTATTTACAGAGTCACGAGGACCTGATAAAACGCGTACACTGTTTTAAATATCCCATTGTAATGCATTGTAAACCTTAATTTAAAACAAGACAGCTTAAAAGCTTTATGGATTTGACTGATGATACACCCTCTGTATTGATGGCTGAACCCAGCACGCTGTTATTCCTGTTTTCTCTTGCTAACAACAAAGTTCAGACTGATAATATATTTTATAAAAAGCTTTACTATTACGCTGCTGCAAAAGTGACTTTAAATAATGATAATAGGCCTGAACCGCAGCTTCACACAGAAACGGCTCTGGAGAAGATGAATTTCCATACAGCAGGCGTGGAGGCAGCACAGGGATAATGCACCAGCTCTCCAAAATATTAGCATGTGAGCATCCCACAAAGCAAAAGATGAAAGCATTTTGGAACCTGAGTGGATCAAGCCCTCCTTTCTCCAGGGATGCTGCAGGGCTGGCGGGGAGCTCGGAGATGTGTGACTCCGGCTGGGTCACGTCCCAGGAGACCGAGCAGTCCGAAATCCCTGCTAGCAACACTGAGCCTTCTCCCCATGAAGAGTTCCTCTTCTATAAGGGGAAGAGCAAAGCCAGCAGCCTGCTTTAATAATGCAGAATTAATTAATTAATTTTCCTCTGCTAAACCCGGCGTTGTGCTGGGATATAACAGAGCCAACCCCCAGCAGAGCAGCAGCTTTTTCACACAAGGTGCTGCATCCCTGTCCATGGGGAGGAAGCTGGGTCTGAGAAAGCACCTTCAGAGCCTTGGTTCCTCCTTCTCTCAGACTTCATGGTGTCAGTTGGGTGTGATTTGGCTGAACTCGAATGGGCATCCCCACTTTGCTGTGTTGTGTTAATTAATGCACGCTTGGGGGCATGCAAACTGCTTTGAGATCATCTGAAGAAAGCTTGGAGGAACCAGGAAATCATTAGTTTGTAGCAGGAAACTGTGTCCAACTCCCAAAAATACACGAAATATGCACAAAGAAGAGCAGGGAGCTCACATCTTCCAAAGGACGGAGCTTTCCCAGCTCATGGGTCTGAGCCCAGGGGTAGGTAAGGCCACGGGCTGTGCTTCAGCTGCGTAAGCACAGGGACAGTCACCTTCCTACGTCTGAGCCACTCCTGCTCCAAACCGAGGGACAGCTAATCACATTCAATTAGAGATAATTGTATCAGGAGCAAAAATTCACCCTGTGAAATAACTGGGTTAAACAAAAACCTGCAGTGGAGCACTGACAGAAAAAAGTATTTTAACGTTTAAAAACTGGCGTGATTTATTCAAGTGGAGAGGAATGGTGAATAGCAATACTGGAAATGACACAGGTTTACAGTTTGTATAAATTAATATCATGATTCCATGAGGCAAGATGTTGAAAAGTTGACAATGCCTCTTAAAATACTATTCAAAGACTTAAATTAAACAAAAGAATCATCTACAGTCAAAAAGACTTGTTCTAAGCTTTACGTGAAATACCGTCCAACAATAAAATGTCGTGTGCAGCCTCCTGAACAGCCAACAATTTCAAATTCTATCTTCATTCTTACTTTTACCGTGCATCAAATTTCTGCTTATTATGTTATCACCAGAAAATACAATATGCAGCAAAAAATACCTTATGTCAACAGCAGCTCAGATTGTTAGGCACCCTTCAAAGGGATACTTTCCAAACCTATGCCTTAAGAAATTAATTAGTTATCTTTTAAGGCCATATAATTAACATTTACATGTCCTTACATTTGTAAAGCAAGCATTTGTGTTCAAATTTACCTTGCAAAGTCCATAATTATAACACTCATGTCTGTGAAAGGAGTAGTTGGTGGTTTCAGTGTCTGGCACAGTTTTAGAAGTGAGAATTTATGATCTCATGAACTTCCCCATTGTAGCCCAGATTCCTTGCTCAAAATGAAGTCAAAACAATTCAGCACAGTAAAATTGTGCAGTTTTATGTATGTTATTAGGGTGTATTTTGTGGAAGTAATAACAAGATTGAGGTTTAAATGAATCTCCATTTCCTATTGCCTATACACACAGATTCAATGAAATGCAGATTTTTTAAAAGCGATGAACACATACACGGGCATGTTTAAACAGCTGGAAGACTCCCCACATAAAAAATGTATTTGTGTGAGGGAAACTGGATTGACAAAGACCCCACTCTTCCCTGGAAAGTAGAAGTTTTGGAATTTGGATAGAGGGGTGTGTCCGGGGGGACACAATAAGACGTTCTTACACCTGCCAGGTTTAGCAGAAAGAAGCAGAATGCTTGGTTTTTATTGATACTACATATTCTTATACACATTCCAATACTTAAGTAAACATCAGCTCTATTTACATAACTCTGTGTGAGAAAATCTCTGACTCCAAGGTTAAAACCAGAAGGCTTACAGAAACTAGAGCAACAGAGGGGAGTGAAAATCTTACCTCTTTCACACAGGAGAGATGCTGTGCTAGAGAAAAGTGTGTAGAAGTGCAGGGAAGGAAAGCACTAAGAGAGGCTGGGATGTGTTTGGACCCACAAGGGAAGGAGGCTCTGAGGGCATTTGCTGGGCCAAGAGATGCCAATTTTCTTGCTCCTGATGTGGGATTGGTGTTGGGTAAATATTGCATATTTCCAGGTTAAAAATGACACCCTTTCCTCCTTGTAGCGTCTTCAAGGTCTAAAGTATCGATGGAAGCAGCCAAGACCTTTGCTAGGCACCAAAGTCTTTCTATGCCCAGAAAACACATTTCGGAAGTGTGATTATTATCAGTACTGTGCTAAAAATGTGCTAGGCAGTTCATGGAACAGACAACATCCCTCCTGTCCCGACAAGCTGGCAATCAAAGGTGCCAATTCTGCAATTTCGTGTACCCAGGGATGGCAGCAGGAACACAGGGGTGCTGCTGGAGCTGCAGGACCCCAGGGAAATGCAGACTCCAAGGGTGGGGAGGAAGCTGTAGGGATGAGAAAGGCTCAGCAGGACCCTTGTATGGAAATAAGGTCCCTTCAGCAGTCAGAAAAAAATTTTCATAATAGTCTCTTCTGGTGTTAAAATCGATGAATTTGGGAGAGAGGGAAGATGAGTGAGATGGGAATTTATGACTTAAGCTTTTGATTTTACATATGCATGCAGACTCAGGGAAAGCTGCACTGCTGATTTTTAACACCTCCTCAAATGGACACTAAATATTTCAGTATCAGTAGTTCATCATTATTTTCCATTTTAAGAGAAATGCTGTTACCACCTTTTGCATAAATGTTACTTACAGAGACATGCAATTTTTGGAAGATTTTCCTCTTTTTTCTTTCTCCCCTTTTGTCCTTTCATTTATGAATCTTGACAGTTTTGGGGTTTGCTCCATCCCCCCAAGTTCATTTGCACCTGCTGTTCCAGGACACACCACATTTAGAAAATTGAACTTTACCAAGTGGGTTTTCCCCCTCTTTCCTTGTGGAGAATAGAAAGCAATTTTTCAGGTAGCAGCTACAGATCTGTAGGCACCTCTAGATCACTTAATTTTTGTAGTTTCAAAGGGCCACTTGACAAAAGTTAATTAGAGTATTGCTGTCTGGGAATGGGAGGCCCACTGGGAGATGGTGGAAGCATCTCATTTCTCACAGCACTTCAGCCAGAAACCTTCCCAACGTGACTTTTATTATTAATAAACACACCATACAATAATTATAACACACCATAGAAAAATGATGCCTTTTACAAGCAGCATGGATTTGAATCCTGCATTGTTAAGCCTCCTGCATCACTCTGAAATAAGTTCCACCGTGCCCCAAATGCTCAGCCTGGAGGTGTTGTGCACACAAAATTACCACCAGTGTCAATAATAATGACAACAATAAACAGAGATGTGAGTCCAGTGCAAAAACTCGCTCGTGCTGGGGCAGCCTGGTGTGCTCCCACACACTGAGCTTCATAACACATTAGGTGCTTAATCTGGTAAGCAAAGAGGACTGTGAGAAGAAACAGGACTGGTTCCCCACCTCACATATCTTGTGGATTTTCCTATATTTACTCCTTTCGTACCCACTGTTCAAACTGACCTACGAGCCAATTGATCAGGAGAACACGGAAATAAACTTCAGCCCAAAAATCTTAACAAAACAGTACATGAACAACTCAGAACTGCCCAAATAAATAACCCCCTGACTCTGGCATATGTTGTGTGGCCATTCTCCCTGGGGAGTTTTTAGGTAATGGGACACAACTCCATCTCCCAGGCTGGCCCCACATGTCACTGAATGAAACAAAACCCATCCTGACACTGAGTTCCTGATAAACAACTTATATTTGTAGCTAAATAGATGCGTGTTATTATGCATGCTTAGCAATTCATTCAGATGAGGAACAGCAGGCTGGCTGACAGTATCTCCTGATGACAGGTTTAGGTGTTATGAATATCACAGCCCTGACTTCACTAAAGCTCCAGGACCTCATCTGCAGCTCCCACGTGACACCAAAGCGTGATCAGGATCTGCAGCCTTGGGGCTCTGCCACGCACGGGGGAAGGATGGGGTAGGGCTGCACATCTGCAGTGTCTTTGGAGCAGATGATCTTACCCTTGGAGTGCCCTGGCCCCACTCTCTGCCTCTTGGCCATGCAAGAGGTCTCCATGTGGAGAAGAAGCCTGACTTAATCATCTTGCCCAGCTCAAATCTGTGCCCTTCCTGATCCCTGTCTTTCAGAGGAGCAGTATTTAGCTCCCTAAGCCAGCAATCTGCTTGGCTGTAGAATTCAACAGGAGCACAAACAGGGCCTCAGTCCAGAGGAGAATATTTTGCAGAGGCAGCTAAAATTAGGACCTGGCCCTGGGCGTGTGTTTGCAGACATCTGGATACAATGAGCAGCAGCACCACTTGTGTGGATCACCAGCATAACTGCCGTAAATAATTCAAGAAACAGCAAATGATGCTGAAAGTGAAGCCTCCAGCTTTGCAGCCAGCTGGCAGCACTGTGGCCTGCAGAGGGGACACCTGCCAGGGTGGGATTTGGGGCTGGGAGCACTGGGGGTCCCCATGGGACCGACAGTGACCAAAAGGGGCTGCAGGTGACAGCCGGTCACTCTGACAGCCCGGCTTTAGCCTGTGAATATGTGACTGCAGTCTCTGGGTCCCAGGTGGGCTCCTCAGCTCCCTTCATACCCACAACTTTCCCCAGACGGAGGAACATTTGAAAAAAGGAGGCTCCACAGCTTTGCAGAATTGCATCACATGGAATCAGGAGGTGAATGAAGTCCCGTGTGCAGTTCTCTGTGCACAGCCTGGGTGGGTGTTTGGAAATAACCACCCTCCAGGCTCCAAGGTGAAGCCAGACAGGAATTTTCCCTTAAGACCATTATTCTTTTCTCTGGCAATCAAGACCTTGGCCAGGAAAATGTGTGATAACTCACAGGTACAAGGTGTAAATACAGAGGGAGTGGAGAGGATAATTCCTCTCTGCACAAGTGACATTCTGCCATACATCATAAACCCCGACACTTCAGCACCAGCAGCCTGTGGTCTGGTAGAGGAACTTGTCTTCACTTCTGGTTAAAAAGCAAATCTGAACACAGGGCTGTGAGGAGGAGAATCCCTCTGGAAATATAAGACCTTCAGCCATGTAAGTGGAGCAGCAGTATCTCTTGCTTGCTTAGAATTGAAGCAAGCAGGAAGTTCTTCCTTTATTTAATCAACTAAGAAAAAAGAAAAAGAGATAAAGCAGGTGAGATGGCACTACCTCAACCATAGCAGGCAGAGATGGCACTACTGGAATAAGCATCTAACAAAGCTCATCTGATCTCCCCCAGCCAACACTGCCACCTTCCATCTGGAGGGGCTTATTAAAAAATGGGATCGTGAAGACACTCCTTTTCCATCTCCATACCTGTGCCAGAGCAGATCTCACCTGTGTAACAAAGTATGAGCTGAATCTAACACTCCAAACTGTGCCCTTTTTAGATGATTAACAGATTAACATAAAGTTATTTGTCCCACTGATGCATATCTTAGTTCCATAAAAGTTGGTAATTGTGGTTTGCTCCTCACTGCACTCAAAATTCTGACTCATATTTGAATTACAGTTTTGCAAAGGTTCTTCATATGTGTAATGGGCACAACCAAATCTGCCTCCTTCCTCCCCCGCCTCACAACTTAGACAATTAAAAACCTATACACAAAATGTGGCAGGTGAAGCCCATTTGCAGTGAAGTGTAATTATACCCAGAATAATGAGCATATGCAAAAGATCTCTTCTTGATCCAGTGCTTACCTTTTGTGAGGCTCTGAGTCACGCTGGCCTCACTTTCCTCACAGTAAATGTTTTTTTAGTTATTACTATTGCTGTTAGGCAATATAGGTGTGGAAAGAAGTTTGGGTGTCACTCTGCATCCCCTGTTATCACCAGCGACATCATCAGCTAATCTGCTCTTGGCAGTGACCTACTTCAGGAAGCAGCAGGAAAGCTGGGTATGCTCAGATCTCGAGCTGAGTTGGAAATCTCCTATTTGCCTTGTAAAAGGATGTCATTCCACCCACAAACCATTGAGAGGCACTAGAAATGGGAGCTCAGAGAGTTTATAGAACTCATGCCTTGAAGAGAAAGGAAGCAGAGACAGCTCAAAAGACCAGGAACTGATTAAATGTAATTTTTTCCCCCATCTAGAAAAAAAATATTACAGTACAAATATGTAAAGCATCCAATAAATTTGCTCTTAGTGTCCTAGACCTTCTCCTCAAGCTCTTTAACTCATTCCAACATCTGTGATCATCTCCTGCAGTGCGCCCCATGTTATGACACCTCCTCCACGAAAACATAGAGGGGATGTAGTGGCAATTTCAGCAAAGGAATCACAGAGGAGCAGCAGACAGGAATATTACTGATCAATGGCAAAAAGATTAAAGGTAGTAACATCCTTATGGCACTGTGCTGAGCAATGAGTGAAGAAGATCAAAGGGATTATCAAGCGCAAAGAGAGAGCTTGTGGCTATTAAACTGACAAAAAAAAAGGAAATCCTGCGGGAAATAGGAACAAAACTCTTAGCAAGAGACAAGGATCAGATTTTCTTGTTTCACAAAAGTGAAGATGTTGGAGGGACAGCTGTCAGGAGCCACAGCTTCTAACAGTGCTTTAAGGGCAGGGAGCTGATCCTTAGAGGGCAAAGGGAGGAAAAGCTTGGAGGAAACATCACAGGGAACGGACAGAACCTCTTCAGACACTGGAGCACAGAAGCCTCCATGAGGAGCACAGCCTGGGTCAGGATGCAGAGAGATTTTAATGCTGAAATCATATTTTATGCCTCTAGACCTGACCTAAGAATGGACATAACAGCCTCTACCTAAATGTAAGGTCTTTTTGCTGAAGAGGATTTAGCAGGTTTAATATTGAACATATTTTAAGTGTTTTCATGGATAACTTCAAGCAAGAAGAACATGTGAGCTGGATTATGAATCTTCTTATACCCTTTTAAAGCATTTATAATTAACTCTAAGTCTGTTTTTTTTTTGGTGCTACTGGGAAGCAGTCATGCTGTAATCTTCTAATTAATAAATGGCTCAATAAATCACGAGATCTTTTGTCCATGGAGAAACTTACACATACTGTCAGAAATATTACACTCTAAAATGGGTAGTAGGCAACCAACCATATTTTTCCTTCTTCTTCACTTTTTTTTTTTAAATTTATATTTAATTTGAAAATGTTTAATGACTAAATCAGTCAAAGAAATTATCCAGCGAGGGCTGGTTATTGTGCCAGTTATTATCTCTGTGAAAACTCTCATTGGCACCCAAGGGCTTTGGCGATGCAGAGTCCAGCTGCACCAAGGCTGTGCAGTGGCAAGGACATCCCATGCCACGTGTCTCGGGCCATTGCCTCATTCACACAAGGTGTTTCTGGGGAAAAGCCTGGTCCAACATGTGACGGGTATTTTACCCCCACACAGTTCGTAGAGTGTTTTATGGCTGTTTCTTGATCTTGAAAGGTCCCAAGCCCAAGCCAAGAATCCTGCGGATTCGTGTTCAAGTTGTTTATTGTTTCTTATCTCTCAGTGTCTGGAGCAAGCACAGCATGACCTTCTCCGCCAAAATTCACAGCAGGNCAGTGGGGAAAAGTCCTGGATACGTGGGCTTGGCCCCTCACCCTGTGCTCTGGGCCCTCTTTTTCTCCTTGTTTTTTCATCTCTTGCTCAGTTAAACTGGAAGCTCTCTCAGCCATGGCCCTTCTCTCACTCTGTGCTTGCAATGCTCACATTACTGGAACATGAAATCAGAGTGATAAAACTTGTCACCGAGCAGCAGTGACTGACAGGGACCTGGACTTTGTCATTCATTAGCCAGACTTCCCTCTTGTCCCCTCCTCAAGTCCGCTCCACTCCCCCAGAGCAACATTAAAAAAGACATTAAATTACATTAAATTAAATTATTATCTGGCCTTGGCAGTGATGTGACAGCCCAGGTTGTCACACACGTAAACAAACACCTCTCACTGTTCTCTTGGGAGGGAGCCCAGGATCCTTATCTTCCCTTTCTGAGTGGGGACGTGGAAGCAGAGACAGACAGGGCGAGACTTTGCAGCTGAAAACATGCATCCCATATTTATCTGGCCTTGGCAGTGATGTGACAGCCCAGGGTGCCTGGGTGCGTGTAAAGTGCTCCAGCCTTCACCAGCTGGTGAGGAGGGTGCCCTGCTCGCAGCCCTCCCTCCTGAATTTCTGCTCTGGTGGCACAGGACGTGGGGAACCCCAGCCTAAATCAAGCCCCGGTGGTTTGAACCAGCTCACAAAGATCATAACTGCAGCAAGACCCTGAGAATGACAGGAAAAAGCAGCTCCTTGGAAGATTTGCACTAGAGAAGCTCGTATCTGGAGGGCTCCTGGCTTCATCTGTTAATAGCCACTGCCAGAGAAGATTTGATGAACCTCAAGCTCTCCCCATGTGGTGTTTCCTCATATTTTATCAACCCCAGAAAGAAGAACTGCATCTACTGCGTGGTCTGTATCCCAGCAGTGTCTGAGAGCCGTGACTCCTGAGGGAAGGTGGTTACAGTGCCTGTGGAGACGTCAGGGTGCACAAGGCAAAGCAAAATATCCNGGCGAGACTTTCCAGCTGAAAACATGCATCCCATATCTATCCAGTCCCTGGCAGTGATGTGACAGCCCAGGGTGCCTGGGTGCATGTAAAGTGCTCCAGCCTTTAGCAGCTGGTGAGGAGGGTGCCCTGCTTGCAGCCCTCCCTCCTGAATTTCTGCTCTGGTGGCACAGGACGTGGGGAACCCCAGCCTAAATCAAGCCCCGGTGGTTTGAACCAGCTCACAAAGATCATAACTGCAGCAAGACCCTGAGAATGACAGGAAAAAGCAGCTCCTTGGAAGATTTGCACTAGAGAAGCTCGTATCTGGAGGGCTCCTGGCTTCATCTGTTAATAGCCACTGCCAGAGATTTGATGAACCTCAAGCTCTCCCCATGTGGTGTTTCCTCATATTTTATCAACCCCAGAAAGAAGAACTGCATCTACTGCGTGGTCTGTGTCCCAGCAGTGTCTGAGAGCCGTGACTCCTGAGGGAAGGTGGTTACAGTGCCTGTGGAGATGTCAGGGTGCACAAGGCAAAGCAAAATAACCCATTTTTGTTGTGTGAAATAAAAAGTCTCTCTGAAAAATTGCTGTATTGAGGAAATGATAGCATTGCATTTAAGACAGCCCCTAATTGTCAAGAGAGCATCAATAATTCTGTTTATTTACAATAGTAGAAGACACAGCCGCCTATGTATGTGTTGATAGGAAAAGAAAAGGGGAATGTGCAACTGCTTCTGTTTGAAATCTTAATTATTCCAGTAATCTTCCAAATACAGCTCATCAGCTGGATATAAACACTATCCTAGCTGCAAGCATAGGTGTGAAAAGGGAAAAAATCCCATTATCAAAGTAATCTGCAGCTCTGAAGACTGCGGCTTCCTGCACCAGCAGATTTCTAGCTGTTCCTCATGGCTGGTGCTGGCAATAGTTTAGGAAAGTAAATGAGTTCCTAATGCAGGATGTAAGATATTCATTAAAGACCAGGTAGAAGAACATTAATTTACCTTTTAAAACATCTTAGGAGACAAATAAGGCAATGAATTCATTAGTATGCATGCACTGCCTCAGCTGATCAGGTCAGACAAGCTCAGCTGTGCCTCCCAATGCCTGCACTGCAAAACACTGCTGATAGTATTAACATTTTAATGATAATTGTAGTAATATTTACTGATAAGCAAAGGCAGGATGTGATTTACTGTAGCAGAAATCTTGGGTTTTCTATCTAGCTTGTTCACAGGTTCCCACCATCTCTATGAATAATGCACTTAACTCCTGTTGCTGACTATGGCCAGCAGCAAAACACGTAAAACAACAACAACCACCTGTTTGAAAACAGCCTGAAAACATCCTAAAAACAACCCAGGGAGTCTGAACAAGTCAATATTGCAAACATCCTGCACTAACCAGAAAAGCAGCTGAATAGAAGTGAACAAAAAATTTTTTTTTTTTCTTTTGTTTGGTACACACAAGAAGTAAATAAACTCTATTCCACCCCAGATAAAAATGGATACGCTTGCTCTCATTTATATTACACAGCAACCCTTCCTTAATGCTTCAGCTCCTTCAGCTGAGATTCCTGTTGAGACCCTTTCCTTGGCCACAAAGTCAGTGATAAATCACTGCTTCGAAAGCTGAATTATACTCTGCTTTGGGGTCTCCAAACACGGGTGAGATCTTCCTTCACGTGTTGGTCCAAAGCAGTGTTAGTGCAAAAGAAAAACAACACTTGAGCACTCTTTGATCTGGGTCTTGTCACCCCAAAGCTGTGCCCCATGTCAGAAAAGCTGCTGTGGGAAGGGCTGAGTAGTAATTGCCTGAAGATACTTTAAAGTGAAGTTGCCTGCTGAGATTAAGCAAGAAAATGCAACAATATCTGCACATATTTATTCTGAAAAGCATAATCAGGAGAGGTGAGGAGTTTAAGGAATGTGATCCCAGTCCACTGAGCCTGAGCACACAGAATATGAGCTTTCAAAGAAGCCACTTCAAAGTCAAAATGAGAAGGTAGGGACATCGGTGGGAGCCAGATAATTCAGGGGAAGCAGGGCTTAGCAGCTAATTCATTAAGTGCATTTTTGCACAGCATTTCTGATGGAGCAGCTCCCAACCGCACAGGGCAGCCACTGCAAGGCAGAGGATGGAGTTATCTCCGTGGCTGGCTGCTCTCCCTGATCCAGCAGCCACTCTTACACATCATTAGGAGACAAGCTCCCCACGGGGACCACTGCTGGCCTCATCAGCATGGGCAGCAGCCCTCTTGCTCTGCACTGCTGCAGGCTGGAACATTCCCACACCGCCTCCATCTGAGACACCACGGCTTTTTAAGGCAGCTCTGGGATCTTCACAACCAAAATAATACATCCAGAGAGGGTCACATCAAGGATTTCTGATGCTGAGAGCAGCCTGGAAGCCAGGTGGAAGCACAGTCCAGCCCATTCAGGGCTGGTTCATCAGGGATTTATCACAAATGTTTGTGGGGTGCTCAGAGGGAGCCCTGTAGATAAGAGTTTTAATTGAAAAGGGATTGCAGGGGATATAAACCAACCTAAATGTCAGGGCACTGTTGCTTCCCCTAAAGGTCAGAATGAGCATACTGAAACCACAAGTGTGAAAATGATACCTCTGACAGTGCTGCTCCAGCCATCCGTGGGTACAGAGCAGTGCTCATCTGTTCCACCTTGGAAACTGGCAGGGAAGGGTGGGAAAACAGCCTCACAGAGGGCTGGGAACTGGATAGAGCTTTTTGGATGTAGCTGCAATAAAAGAGTCTTCTGATGCCTTCCAAAGGCACAGCCCAAGTTATTACAGCAGCATTAATTTACCGTTAGGGCTTGCCGGAATCAGAGGGGAAGATTTTGATTTTTAAAAACAGAGTCAAAAGAAGGCAAGAGTGAAAAAAAATACATTCGGTCCTTTTAAAGTCTGACCTAAAAAGCCTTGCAGTGTAAAATATGCACTAAAAAATTTATGTCAGGTTTCTATGGTTATACGTATACACATGTGTGATATAGAGCAAGCTCAGCCTTGCTCCTGCTGGCCCTACACGCCACGGAACTCAAAGAGCTCTTCCCAGTGGAAGGGCAAGGCCTGCCTGAAGACAGCAGGGACAGCCGTGTTGGCCGTGAGGATGAGCTGAGCAGCCACAGGTCACTGCCCTCCGCCCCAGCAAGGCTTTACTGGCACAGAGGAGGGAGCTCAGGGCGCCTCTCCTGCTCCCCAGCTCCTCCCGGGATGGGGAGGTTCAGTGCATTCCTTCCCCTACAACAGCCCGTGCTCCTGGAGGTCCGTGCTGACCTCATGGACCTGGTGATACAGGCTGAACTCCGAAAGGGATGGAGAGGGCACAGGTCCCATGGACCTCCACGAGCAGCCCCTGCCCACAGCAGGTCAAACTGGAACAGCATCACCGTGAAAAGGATGGATTTGTGGGATGGAACTTGAACAGAAGCAAGAAACTTTCTTCGCTTTATACCAGAAGAAAATACCAGCCCCCCACGCCAGATAAAGGATTCCACTCTCCAGAACAACAAATGCATGTTAAACATGGAAACAAAGGGTCAAATTCAGCCCCCAACCATGCAAGGAAAACCCCCAAAACTAAGCCAGAGTAAAGCCCCAATGTTAATGAGTGGATTCACATATCAAGCAGTGCAACAGAGGAGCCTCTCTTGGAGTGTTCCTCTTGATTTCTAAGGAGCCAGCTGTTATTTATGCAGTCTATTTACACGTTCTCTTGGCTCTTTATGCAGAGGAATTATTTTATAGTGTAAGCTCCCTCTCTTTATTTTCCCCTTACAAGTGCGTGCACTACAGAAAGAGGAGGTAGGACGAAGATGTTTGAAAGAACCACATGGAGGTACTTTTAAAGACAGAAGATATTTCAGGCTGTCAGTATGAAATTGTCAGAGAACATAAATTACTACTGTCTGCGCATTTCTCCTTCCTAAGAGGATTGTGCTAATTAAACAAGAAGAGATTATCAAACTTTGTCTACAGCTGATAAAATCCAACTACAAATTAAAATGCATGTTAAAGCTAATCCATCACAAACTGAAAAATTAAGCTAGTGCATTTGTAATGTTTTCAGCATCCTTTGTCCTTCAGACAGTGCCCAAATACTAGAACTTGGTGGAGTTTAATGTTTTGCACTTTTGTAGAGATTTAGAATTGTACATTCCATGATGTTTTCTAAATTATCATCTTCTTTGCGTGTTTAAGATTGTGTCAGTAATTTGCATTCCCTTTTGCAAATGGAATTGTAAAAGAAAAGGGAAAATGTAAGCAACTGACTTAAAATAAACTCTTGCCTCCTTCCAGTGCCAGTAAGTTTGAAAAAGTTTCCTCTCGTTGTTACATACCTCTGATGAGTCACAGCAGCAGAAATGCCAAAATGCCACCAAAGAAAGGCTTTTGCCTTTTTATTATTGGAACAAGCAAGAACAAAAAGTTCTGGAAATACAGAGGGAGACATTCTCCTGGGTCCCAGCCTTGCTTGCACGAATGGGCCTGAGTCACTGTAGCTGTGATTAATGGGATCAAAATGAGGGAGTTGGTCCACAGTGGCACACCCAAGCCCCAGCACTGCTGAAATTAGAATTTAAAGCTTGAGGGTACTAAATCAAAGCACCCAGTTTCCAGATATCCATCTGATCCTTGATAACTAAAGGGCATTTTCCTCCTGGATCGAGTCCACTGCAGTCCACAACAGTGAGTGTGACAATAGCTAAAGGGTGAAGGGACAGATATGAATAGAAAAGATAACTGAGAGGCCATGGAGGTTGGAAGAAAAATTACAGCTCTCAGCCACAGGACCTGAGGCCTGTTCCTTGGTTTGCTGCCTGCTGGGACGAGTCGTGTTGTGTTTTTCCTTCTAATTTTTTTCTTGTTCTGATCACTTGACATTTCAGACCCCTTTTGTGAAGGGGCTTTGTTTCACTCAAGTTTAGTGATATTGAACACTTAATGTAGAAGTGACCTTTAGGACCTCTGATGATCGAAGTGATAATCATATAGTGAAGAAAAAATAAAAGATGTGTGGTGTCTTTGAACATAACAATCTTGTATCTTTTAAAGTAACTGTAAATGTCTTACTTGTTGCTAAAGTATTTATGTCAAATTTTGTTCTAGCTGTGAAGGATATCACAACTCTGATGGAGTCAAAATTCTGAAAACCACAGGCTCCTCCTCCTAAGCAGAGCACACACAAAGCAAACTCCCTGCAAAACCCAGTCTTGAGAGAAAAATAGGAGAATGCACATGAAATGCTTTTGCCCACAACTCGCCGTATTTATTTTCTGGATGACATTTGAGCACTGCTTTTATATTTGCCCTCCTCTCGTCTCTCTGACTGGACATGCACTCTTTGGTCAAATCCTGGTGAGAAACCAGCCTGAGCGGTGTCTTCATTCTGCAGCTCCCCTCACCTCTATCTCCAAGACCTCAGACACTCCTGCAGCTTCCTAAAAACCCCAGCAGATCCCCTCATCTACCAAACCTGCCCGTGCCCTGAGAGTGGGTCTGGTTCTGAGCTGTGCTTACACAGAAACCTTTGTACACCAGCCCTGTTCATCCCCCGTCCCAGGGCCTGCCTCCCCCTGCAAAGGGAGCCAACCCCTCCAGCCCTTCTGTGCTGGTTGTGTGCCCACTGGGACCTGTGGTGGCCAAGCACGGCCAAAATATGGATTAGCACTGGCTGTGAGATGTCTTGTCTCAAGAACTCACGCCTTCAGGTCAGTTATTTGTTGAGAGCTGCTCCAGCCTCTTGTGCCCTGTCCCTCCAGGCAGAAACAGACCCTGCTCATCGAGGAGAAGAATAATTGCGGGTCTCTGGCTTTTCTCTAGTTTAAAGTGGAGTTAATTCCTCCTAGTTCAAGGCGTTGGAGTAACAAATTCCACGTGTCCCTGCAATTGCTTTGGCTTTGCACTGTGATTTGTGCTGGACTAAGGTCCACTTAGACTAGAAAACACAAGGGTAGTATTTATTTAACTGATTATGCTGCATTCTTGTCTTATGAATCACTCTCCACAGATGGTACTTATGCCATGTCCTACTTTCTCATTTGACAAATGACTGCTCTAAGATTCCCTTATATTGGCTCTTTCATGAATGTGACTGCATTGAATGCAACGGGTTTATTTTTTATTTATATTGGTGTCAACAAAGCTGAACACGGGGCCTTTAAAACTAAAAAAGTGCCCCAAATACCTGTAAAATTCAATATGGCACATTCATTATTTATAAAATGATTGTTTCTGTTGCAGAACATTATTGATATTGTTATTTTGTGAGCTTTCCACGTGTACAACTGATACGTACAACTGTACTTAGTCAATACCCCTTTAGATTAATAAGACTGGTAGAAGGTTTTTCAATCAATATATTCACTCCAAAGAATATGCAACTGTGTGTATGGGAGAATTGATTCTGTTTTCATAGAGATGTAAATAAAAACAATTCTTAGAAGCGAAAGGAATTGTAAAAGTGGGAAATGAGAAGGCCATTTGTGATGTAAAGATTAACATACATTTTAAATATGACTTTGTGGCACTTTGGAGGCTGTTTTGGGATTACAGTAATTTTATACTCAGTAAAAAGCAGCTTTCAAATATAGAGCCACAAATTACTTCTAGTGAGGAAAAAAAGCAAAAGAGCTCTTTTTTTTCTCTCCCCTCCCTATTGCCAAAGGGTTTGTCAGCTTACTCTTGCAAATTCTTTACTAAAGAGAGTCTGGTTGCATAAATAGTGCTGCCAGAAGTAGAAATCAGTGAGAACGAGCTGTCTAAAGGCTCACGTATGAGAACCAGCCTACAAAGTTCAAGGAACAATTTCTTATTTCAGGAGCCTTTCTATTCTCTGAGGGAGAAAAGAAGGAGCAACCTCCCTGCGACCCAGGGAGAGATGAGAAGAGCTTTGGCCCTTCCCTGGTTACCCTTGCAGGCTCTGTGTGATGAAAGAAGTGTGAAAACCTGAGATCTAGTACCTTCCTTTTTTGTTTTTTTTTTTCCACCCCCTTGGTGATTTCCTTCACTCATCCTGCTCCTATTACAGGTCATGGCTTCAGGACTGGTTCTCTGACTAAAGCAAGGTCCCCTAACCAAGCCCCGAAGAGCTGATGAGTTCCTCTGTCCCAGCACAGAGGCAAACCCAGGCACTGCCCGTCAGGCACTTTCTAAAGTTAATTTATGCACATCACTAGCACTCACCTCTTGCCTAATCCACCCAGGGAACCTGTTGTCCTGCTTTTTGCTAAGCCTTCTGTTTTAGCCTTGGAGTCAGAGATTTTCACACAGTTTCATGTAAATAATGGCCAATGTTTACTTAACTGTATTTTCTGTTTTTCATTCCTTTTGTGCTAAGAAAAAGTTTGATGAGCATCCTTTTTCTCCAGTGGGATTGAGGAGGAAGTGACATGTCCTCCAATCCCTTGTGGAATTAAAAACCCTATAAAGTATCAGAAATGTAAATCAAGTCTCTCTCTTTTCCCTCTTTCTGATGAACCTAGCAGGTGTGAGAGTGTCCTTTATTGTGCCTTTACCAGCACAGGAACCTGTTTCTCCACCCCAAGGAACAAGAATGGATTCAAACCCCACACATGTTCCATGTTTTTAAGGATGTCCTGGCTCCCTTCCTGCAGCCACAGTGTTTTGGGCAGCTTTTGCAGGAGAATAGGTTTGGCTTTACACAGCTTGGGAAAAGGAAGCTATTAAGCAGAACAGAAAGTGTTGCTGAGCAATTGAGTTGATTACACTTGTCCTCGGATGGAGAATGATCCGTGTTGAGGGAGGTGCCATCCCTGGAAGCCCTGTGAGGTACTTGTGCTGGACACTGAAAGGAATTGACAACCTCATGGCATTTCATACTGGGTGTTTTTGCTGTCCTGGCCAAACCACAATTTGGGTAATTATATCCTGCCCACCTCTGCAACTGTTGTACTTTCAATCAGATGTAATATTCTTCATATCCTGTCCAAAACTACTGTGTGCTGCAAAAATAGCTATTTCATTTCTGCACAGAAGTGACTGGTTTTCAGCTGTGGTTAGGGCTCCTTGCAGATGTAAAAAATAAATAAATAGGACTTCTGGAGAGAAAAATTTGGTGCAGGCTGTATTCCCTTTTCACATCCACTGTAATGCCTGATCTTCATGCATTAACCCCAGACCTTTTCAGCTATTTTCTACCCAGAGCCCAGAAATGCAGAATCACTCAGGACCTCTCCTGCTTGGCACCCCGTGAATCTGCAGTGACAGTCCCAGCTGGGAAGAGTTTGCAGCCTGAATACCTAAGACAGTTCAGATAAAACATAAGCCCAGCAAAAGCAAAGAGACTTGGCCAAGGTCACCCACGTCTCTGTGGCAGCCCGGGGACCTCGCCTGCTGCTCAGATTCCTGAGCAGTTGAACAAAGTCTCCCTTCAGTGTCTCTTCTGCCCCCTTTCCTTTTCGGTCAGTTTACATCTTTCTAAGTTGAATTTGTTTTTGCTTTTTAGTGATTTTTAATTGCCTCTTGCCTTCCCTCAGACAAAAGGATGGAGCCACTGAAGTGTATTTCTTTACTTATTTGATGCATTTTTAGAGCACACATGGCTCGAGTTGGTGTGTGGAGCAGCTGCTTTAGCAGCGCTGCTGTTTAAAGTTGGATTGCTCTGAATCCTCTCTGTTGCCAGCGAGTCCTTTTGCTAGGGGTTAAGGCTGCAGCTTGTTTAGCAACAACCCAAAAAGCCTTGGAAGTCCCTCTGGAGGCAGGATGCCATCTGGAATGTGCACTGCTCCTTTCTGTGAGTGTGCCTGATGGGATGGACCTGGGAGGGAGACCAGAGCTCCTGCCCAAAGCGCCTTTGACACAAGGAAACATCACAAACCAGAGGCAAAAACGTTCCAGGGCTCTCAGGGTTATGTGATAGATCTCTCTGCTTTGCCTCCTTTCCTTTTTCTCTCTCTTTCCTCACCTCAGTCTGGAGAGGTGAATTAAAACTACTGAGCTCCCCAGCAGCAGAGTGGTCTGGGAAGGGATTGTCAGGATGGGGTGGAAGGTGAACGTGCCGAGAAGGACAGAAAAGGAAAATCCTTACGAGCAAGAGCCTGAAGATTTCACAGAGCTTCTGCCGAGCTCAGGGAGAGCTTTGCCTGACTCAAGGCTAAACAAGAAACTCAACATCTGACTCATTAAGAGTGGTGAACAGTTCAGATTGAGCTTTTGGCTCCAATAAAGCCTTTTGCTATATGCCTCAGACAGCAGCATTCAGGCAAGGATTGGATGGGACAATACAGCATAAGCTTCACTTTTAGGCCTGAAAGATTATTATTATTAGTATCACCATCACCATCTCCATCATCATCATCTCATTACTATAATTATTATCATTGTTATAGTTGCTATTATTATATTTCAGTGGAAATAGTCACACAGTTGAATTCATATATATGCTAATGTCTTGCTGAATCAGAACCTGTGAAAACAAAGAAGAGAAACCTGATGGACAGTCAGGATGAACAATTTAACACTGAACTGGTTCCAGTTAGCAAATGGGAGAGCACAGTTTGCTGTAACTGCTCCAGATGGGAACACTGCTGGCTTGGAGGGAAGGTATTATGGGCTGGAGGACCTGTCCCAGAAACTGTTCCAAGATCATTTTTTGATACAGATGCACTTTAAAAAACCTACAGACAATCCCTAGGCACGCAGACAGCCAAAATTACCCCTCTAAAACCTGCTGGCTGCAGCACAGCCATAGACCAGCCCTAACTCTGCTGTAACCATCCTGCAATGACTGGTGTTCAAAATAAATTGTCATCTCCTTTCTCCAGCCACTATTACTATTTCTGTGCATGAAAAGGAAATGGATGTTTTATTTCATCTGCTACTCATGGAAGTGAAACGCTCTCATATGTGCCATACTCCCAGCCTGAGGAGTAATGGTAAAATACAACTTGTATTCTTAAACTTGGTCTATATTTGAATTTTTGCTAGCCCAGCTCTGACACATAGGAACTTGGAAAAAAAAAAGAAAAAAAAAAAATCACACCCTCTAACTAACGTAACAGCAATGCACAAAAATCCTCGTCTATCTCTTGCCAAAATCACTTTGAAATCTGGTTTAATTTATCAATAAAGAACTTTTTTTCTTTTTTTTTTATTACAACCTATTTCTTGCTAGGGAAGATCTCTAGGTCGGTGCTGGCTCCGTAAATATGGATCTGAAGACAAACTTAAATTTTGAAGTAGTCAGAAGCTGTTAGATTTCCAGGACCCAGCATCTGCTAAATGCCAGGCTGGTTTTCACCAGAGGAGCAGAGGGATTGGTTCCTACTTGCCCAAATGCCAGTGTGGGGTGAAATGGATCCTGTGCGGTCACACACACCCCTGGATGTTTCCAGTTTTTCTCCTGTTTTCTCTAGTTTTCATCAGTTTGCTGATGGGCAGTGCAGGAATCACTCCTGGCTTTGCTACCTCCTCCTTGCCACCGCTTTCCCCAGAATCCCAGCTTGCCTGCCCTGTCTGCACCCCGGCTGCAGAACCCCAATGGTTTGTGCCTGTTATATCTGGGCCTCTGAATAAAACCAGAGCCGAGCACACACGGAGGTGCTGTGGCCTGGGTTTTCCCTGCACTGTTGTTGTGGTTCGCTGGGAAAAACTCAAGTTGCTCCATCTGGGCTGTGCTGAGAGAAGCATCTTGTCACCCTCTGTGTCACAGCCCCCGGAGCAGCCTCGTGCCAGCGCCTGGCGCCGCTGCTGGGGGAATGCTGGCAAGCACTGAGTCAAAAAACAATGTAATTGGGAAAATTAGCATGATCACCAGACAGGAGAACATCCCCATATGTTTTCTTCAGAAAGCCCACAGTTTCTTTAGCACCATGCACGGTCTGTAAGCAGAAAGGAGCTGCTCACTGCTGCCTGGCTCCAGCTGCAGAGGCTTTGGCTGAGCACAGAGGTTCAGCGAGGACACGTTTGTCTGCCCTCCCCACCAGAAGGGCTTTCCAAAGCACACAGTCAGCTCACTGGTGCAATGCTGTGCTGCTAAAAGTTTGTGCTTTCTGGGTAAAACTTCTAAAAATATCCTCCTCTTTAATATTAAGCTCAGAGCATGGATATTGCTTTTGGCATTTTGTTCGCTGCTGGAGGAACTCTACCAAGGAAAAGTTTCCCACGGTCTGTTCTTTCGGTTCCCTTTACACACAACACAAGTGACACCAGAACAGTCTGAAACAAGTCAGGGAAACATTTCAGCTCTGCAGCTTTTCCTTTTTTCTTCACTGGTTCTACTGGGCTGAGATATTACACCTCACGTGGTACCGCATGTGAGGCAGACCCTTCTTAGAGAGGGTGATAACAGCTGCAGTGCCTACAGGAAGGAGAAGGGGAAGGTTGCACTGAAAGTAATTCCAGCTGCACTTTAGAGATAGAAGCTAAGTGCTGGAGCTACAAGCACGGTTTGTCTTCAGTTCTTGTTTCAGGCTGGACTGTGTCTGGTGGATATCAATGCCGGGCAGTCTCAGACGCAGAAACAGTATTTCAAGTAGGACAGCCCAGAAAAAAACTGAAAGAATCTGTCCTTATTTTAAAAAATTGCAGCTTTCCAAGGCCTCACCACCTGAAACTTGGATACAGTTGGCCATATCCTGCAGAAGCCACCAGTGATGGATGAATCTCTGTAGCTGGAGATGGATGAGCTGCAGTCATCCTTCCTTATGAGAACTGAAGCAAACACTTTTAGCCACTCATTTATTGCTGCTGTGATCAAATGGAGCAGAGTGGACCCACCCTTGCAGTTTAACCATCCCCACCCACCCACTGCAGACACTCCTTCCCAGAGGAGGACCCTGCAGGGCAGCAGTTGGATTTTCCAAGGAAGGGTGACACAGCAGCAAGGCTGGAGGGGGCAAAAATTGGTGCCCTCCTCCTCTTCACCAAGAAGAACAAACAGAAAGAAGCTAATTCCTTTCCATATTTTCACTTAACTAAAGTTCAGTTTTCTAGAGAAAAGATCTCCTGATCTTTCTTTCTCCGGACCAATCATCTTAATAAATAAATTCTCTGGCACTGGTTCATAAAATAGAGAGAACAATTTTTTTAGTGAACAGATAAAATCACAAAGTAAGGAAACAACAAGAAGAAAGCCATGCAAGAGCAACACAAATATTATCAGGGAGAAGATGATCAAACAGGGTTTCCAAGGGGTTTAAAAGGTCTTGTTCTGTTTTGACTGCAGACTTTTCACCAGCAAAATGCTAACACGTTCCATTTTCACAGCATGAAGAAGCCAAAGGTCTGGGTAAATTTCTGCTCAAACAGGAATTTTAAAGATAAAGACTTACCCCTATTAAATACTCACATAAACACACTCACATGCAGACTCTGAATAGTCTCCAGCCTTTCTAGCGTTTTCCATTATTCTTAGGATAACAAAACACTAATTGAAGACTTGACTCATAACTAGACTCAGATCCATTTTGGTCCTCTCACCACTAATATGGTGACATCAAATCAGACAAATCTGTCTCTGCAAATAGTTTCTAACTTTTCTTTCTGTAAAAAGGGTTGAGCTTATTTGAACTGCTGTCTTTCTCAATGCATTTTATTTAAAGATGCTTTTAAGATCTTGAGAAATTTTCATCCCTGTGGCTGGGGAAATAATTCTTCTGGGTTTGTTGCCTTTTTTTTTTTTGAGCTGAAATGATTTAACTTTTCTGCTCACAAAGCAAAACAAATATTATAATTTTGCTTGACCTATTTAAGAATACACAACTGCCAGAAAATCAATATGAAATGGGTTTTTATATTATTAAAGACATGTGATCTTTAAGATCACTTGCAGCAAGGTTCTAGATATTCCTCCCTGCCAAGTTTCCTTTCTACCTTTTCCCTCCAGCATGTATATAAAGAAATTAGCTTTTCCCACTGCTCTGATGAATTATTCCTCTGTCCTACCCGTTGTGTGATCCCACACAGGACGGTAGAGGAGGGACTTTAATTGCAGGTGTCAGGTTTGTTATTATTTGTGATGTTTGCAGGTAGACTGTGATGCACAACATACAATTACCTTCAAGAGGAAGAGCACAAAGGCAAAACCCGAGCTCTATAACATCCAGGTTTCAGTGTAGTCAACAATAAAATTAAATTTTCCACTTTGGCAAACCACCTTAGTCCTGCCTTATTTACTGGAAATGTTCTCGTGGTGATGGGATGTGCAAGCCCCAGAGGTGTCACAGACATCGCTGCCATCACCTCCCCCAGGGAGGTTTTGGATGTCACCTGTGAAGCAGGAGGGATGAGGGCAGAAAGAGAAGGAAGGACCAGGGCAGAAAGGCAGTACAAACCCCAGCCAGCCAGGACTGATTTTCTGTATTAAATATTTTCAAATCCAAGGCACTGCACAAGGAGTTTGCTGAGGACTGATTTACCACACCTTGCCACAGGACAGGGCAAAGCCACAACCTTCGCTGGAGCATCTTCTGCTAGCCTGGCTTTGGCCAGCCACTAAACCCAGCAACATCAGTCATTGTTGTTTGCTTCTGCTCGTTTTTACACCTGGTCATTCATTTCAGCTCCCCCAAAGTCAAGGCAGTTGTAGCTTGCCTTGGCTCCAGATCTGCCAAGCTGTGAGTGTGAGCCAAGGAACCCCATGAAGAATTTATTGGTGAGGAAAACACCCCCTCCCCTGCTGCCTGGCATTTCCTTGAGAGAACTGCAGAGCTGAAGGCAGAGGGAGCCTTTGCTACAACAATTAATTACGTTTTAGTGATTCTCTTTTTTTTTTTTTTTTTTTCTGTCAAAAATGAAACAACCACTTGTCTGTCATGGTCTTGCAGACTGGTGTGAATCACACAGAGTGGGGTAACCCTGGGCATCTGCACACTTGGCTTGATTGACTTAAAACCAAGCAAGGAGCCTTTGGAGCAGTGGGATAGACAGAGAAAGAGCATCATCCACTGAGGGCTGATGAAGTCACACTGCATGCACAAGTTGGAGAGGGTCTGTTTGCTTTCATGTGTGCTGGAAGGCACCAGCCCTACAGTCCTGGCACTGCCTGTTTATCCACAACAGGCCCAGTGTGGGCAGTGGGGGTGCCTTGATTTCAGTGTTCAGCATTCAGCAGGAATGGCTTCTCTGGTTAAAAATAAAAAGAAAAAATTCAACTGAAAAGATTTGTACAAGCATTGCTGGGGGTTCAAAGGTGTGGCCCAAAGCTGAGCACATGGAGAAGGCAGGAGATGCTCCACTGCTGGCAGCTGGTGGGGCTGGCTGTGCCTGCAGGATGACACGGGACACTCCTGGTGGGGACTGGGCCAGCTTACCCCTGCCTAGAAGCTTCTGGAAACCACCACTCACCCTCACCTTCATCCACAGGCTGTAGCAGCTGAAGTGAGGAGGACAGAAGTGCAGAAAAACCCAGCTAAATGCCAGTTCCTGGTGCCAGGGAGTGCGGGTGGTACCGCTCCACACCTCTCCAGCTGCTCAGCTCCCATCCCAGCACATTCCTGCGCCTGCTTTTGGCTTGGGTTAAGGGTTTCACCCATCCCAGATCCCTCACTCCCAATGCATTTAAGCACTTGGGTTGTCTTGAAGTACAACTCACGAGACGCTCATTGCATGGACATTGATGGCAAAGTGCTGTGTGTGTTTTAAAGCCAGTCCAAATGCTTGGAACAACTTTTTCCCGTGGTAAAATACTTGGTCAATTGGTAATCCATGAGTGTGCGTCCAACGTAGCAACCATTAAAAAATAATAAAACTGAAAAATAACTCTATCTAAAAATAGCCACGACCCTTAAAATGTATTTTCAATGACACGTATTAAAAATGAAAGGATGCTTCTAATTATATCTGCCTTTATACTTTCTTGAAGCTCAAAAATAGCAAGAACAGCCAAAACCTAAACAAATAGAACAATTTTTGCTTTCAGATAAGTGAAAAACTATGTTCTCCAAAATGATTTTGATCCATCCTTTTGGTAGAAAAATGTATATCTTTTTCCTGTGTAACATGAGCCCCCCTTCCACAATTTTAGTCTCTTTCCCATTTTCCAGCTGAACCCGCACATCAAAATAAGTTTAAAAAAAAAAAAATCGATTCTCCAATTTTTTATACTTCTCTAACAAGGACCAGTCTCACCTGATGAAATACCTACAAAGAGTAACTGTAAATTTTATTGTGTACCACACACCCTTGGTCGATTGAGTAACAGCTATGAGTCCTCAGAAATCAATGTATATTTATCACACAACCAAACCTTTGTGAAACAGAAAGCGGGACAGGTTTTCCAGGCATGGTACGATCTGGGATTTCAGTGTGTGTGCGTGTGTTGGAGAACATTTTGACCACAAACAGAGCTGATTATCGATATAATTATGCTGCAAGCACACCAGAGGAGAGTATCCAGTAAATCTAATCCAACTGTCCGCCCACTCGCAGAGAAGAGAGACTAAAACCTGTCAGATCAGGGAAGGAGGAACAGGTGGCCTCATTTGGAAAAAAAAAGGCTGCTCCTCGCACAGCCGAGTGCTGAACATCCACTCTCACACACACACACACATTTATTAAATGCAGAGTGTTTAATAAGCTTTCTGTGCAGCACACTAAATGTGCTCCTGGTGCTTGCACCGATATAAAACCTGACACGCAGGTCTCCTCGCACACCGAGCAAATAACCTGGGACTTACTGAGTGCTGCCATAAGTTTTCACCTTTGGAATGTTCTTAATGGCTGCTGACAGCAGCGTGCAGCCTCTGTGGCAGCTGTGCCCAGCCCTCCAGCAGCAGCTCTGTCAGCAGCTCAGAGGAGGCTCCTGCTAACCTGACGTGGGACGTCCTCTCTTCCCAACACGGGGAGTGACTCCTGTTTTGGAGACTGCTGTCTAGCTGGGGTTCTCAGGGCTGGCTCTCAAGAAATCCGTCATGTCCCACCCAAGTGGTAATTGCTGCTTCTCCAGATTTTAGAAATCACTTTAAACTGAGGGAGGCCAGGGTTAGATTGGATATTGGGAAGAAATTCTTCAGTGTGAGGGCGTTGAGTTGCCCAGAGAAACTGTGGCTGCCCAGTCCATGCAGGGACAATGGGGCTTGGAACACCCTGGTCTAGGGGCAGGTGTCTCTATCCATGGCAGGGGGGTTGGACTAGGTGAGCTTTAAGGTCCCATCTGACCCAAAGCATTCTATAATTCTATGAAATTTTGAATTTCTTTCATCTTTGGTGACATGGTGGGTGCCAGTGGCCAGGACGTGAGTGGGAAGATCAGATTCCTTTGAGCAGAGTGTTAAGGAGAAAATCTAGAGGATATAATTTAGTCCAGTGCTGTGGCTCGCTCTATGGGCAGGTCTGGAAGGGGACTGTGTGGTTCACTATTTATTAATGGCCACAGGACAGCCACCACCCACGGAAAGACCGAGAGACCCCAAAGCAGATGGCAGTGAGAAAACTCAAATCTCCTGAACGTCACATTATATACTTTCCTTCTTTTGGAAGGTACAGGCATGCAGGGCACACGTCAATCCATCAATTTTGGCAGGCAGTGGCAGCAGGTACAGGAAGATCCTGCCATGTTTTGGGATGCAAACAGCTGCGTTCCCCTGCTCACACAAGACTGATCTCTCAGCTGTGGATATTGTAAGCACCAGACTATGAATCTTCAAACTCAAGGTTAATTCCCATTTTCCGTAATGGATGGGAAAAGCTGAAAATCCATCAAAACTGCAAATAGGAGGAAAATGCCTCTGAAAGCAAATACTTTGAGAAAGTGCTAGCTATGAAATGTAACGCAGGTACAGCAAACGTTGTGAGTTCTCAAGATTCAAGTGTGCCCTCTTTCCAGAGGTTCCTGAAGGAAAAGATAAAAAACAGCTGAATGTCTTAGAAGGGAGGTTTTAGAAGGTTCCTTAGAAGGAAGGAAGTTAGAAGGAAGAAGCTGCCCTATAACAAGAAGTTCTCAAAGGCTCCAGTCTCTGGGATGCCTGCATCACGTATTATCTAAAGGGAGAAAATGTACAGGATTTAAAAGTACAGAAAGTACAAGACTGTCTGGGATATACAGGGATTGCAGTCATGAGTCCAAGTACTAAATAATAAGACAGAAATCATTCCGTGGAGTGGATCTGTGGAGTCATTAAGTCCTTATTTTCTTAGCTGCAGATGATGTTGCCTCACAATTCCGTTCCCAAGCATAAACCAGCTGTGTTCATGTCTTGGTATTGAGGTTGCAACCCCAGAGATCTATAGAAACATGAAAAATCTGGTATGCATGCACATCCCTTATTCCCAGGGCTAAAAGAATACTTCTGAAGGTGGAAGACTCAAGGAGAAAATGCTCTATAAAGAAGTTTAAGGGCCCATCTGAAGGGGAAAGCAAGCATTTACTTTAGCCATGATTCATTTTTAATTGTTTTGTGCGATTTCAATGGACGCAAACTGATGTAGGAGAGAGACCATTTGCAAAGTCCTCTTGTAGCAGTGCATGCTCTAAAATTTAATCTGTAAACTGCTTCTCATAATACCCTGGAATGGTTTTCTGGTCGCAGTAGCACAGTGAGCAGTGGCCCACATAAATCCCCCATGAGAGAGGTGACCCCGTTATGATCCAGCACACACAGCAGACCAGAGAGATCCTGCTCCACCCATAAAACCAGCCATTCTTCCCTAATAGTCTACAATTTGCAGCCACCATAAAACCCACCCTGACCGGATTTAGCAGGCAGGGGTGGGATTCTGACCTTGAAGGTTAAAGACCTGCACAGGTCCATGCCCATGGCTGCACTGCAAAGAGAAGTCAGTAATTCACACAGGCTACCAACAAATGGCACTGAAAAAATAGGAATCCCTAAAACAGGAGCAAAGGGCCTCCTGGAAGCTGCAGAGCTCTGTGCCACCGGGCTGTGCAGCACTGGGAGGTGCTGATAAACTTTGCAGCCAATACTCCCAGTAGTACCAGTGGGAACGTTTCCTTTCCACAACAGGCACGGAGCTCTTTAACACGGAATATCACATTTTCAACCAACTCAGT
Organism: Platysteira castanea; assembly: GCA_013397175.1. Lineage (NCBI taxonomy): Eukaryota > Metazoa > Chordata > Aves > Passeriformes > Platysteira > Platysteira castanea. The sequence continues at coordinate 2,207,281 of VYXC01005072.1, forward strand.
GGCTCACCACCCTCCTCTCCAAGGCAAGCCATAGTGATGACATCTTCCTTATCATCAATAAAAATGATGTACAGCAGACTGCGGAGTTATTCAACAAGCAATTTCCAAAGATCACCTTTACTACAGCGTATAAAACAGATCCAGGACTCCCTTTCCAGGATGTCAGGGTTTTATGAAGCATCAAGTCTCCACTTGCAGCTCCCTGTTATGAAAAGAACAGCTCTTCAGGTCGATATACAGTGTTTTGCTTGCCTCAGCACATCCCCATGACCGTGCAAAAAGGTTGCTCATGATGAGGATCGTTATTAAAAGCATCACTGAGGTGATGCAAGAGAGGAAAAACCACTTGCAAAACACACCTAAAAGGGCCTGAGCAGGTGTTGCTGTCTGCCTGATCATCTTGCCTGAGCCTAAGGACCACCCTCGGTGAGGATGGTCCCACCAAGCACCATGGACACACATGAGCTCTGCCGTTGATGCAGTTTTTCCCAACTAATGTTATTAGAACTGAAAATGTGGCCCCAGGAATCAATTATGTAAATCCCTCGGATGGATGGAAGCTTTTTCCCACAGAACTGAGCATCACAGATGATTGTTTCTGCCATCCCTGCAGCAGCGAGGGCAAGCTAAGAGCTGAGCACTTGCTCAGAGCTAAGCACAGACTGTTACAGGGATTTCTGAGTCAAGGACTCAATCTCCTCTTGAGGATGCAGTGTTGATTCCTAACCGTAGAGATGAGTCATGAGGAGTCAAAAGACAGAGCAGAAACACATCTGTTACTCTGCTGATCTGAAGAAGAAATATTTTCTCCATCTCAGTATTTCACACCCATCCTCACTTCTTCCTACCAGCACCTCCTCTCCCACAGCTGTGTTTCCAAAGCCAGGGACATCACCATTACTCAGGAATAGGCCCTCTAGCAAAGACGAAATGAAAGCAACATTACCAGTTCAGCAGTGACCAAGAATGTTAAATCCTCCTCTGCTGGGAGCAAACAACCGCCTTTTGGTGATTTCTGAGATTTGCATCACATTTGGACACAGTAAATATAAGGAAATTAGCCCAAAAGAGTCAACATTAGATTAAAAAATAGGGCAGCATAACAGTTATCTTCTGCATTTCAGAGTGCAGGCAGCAGAATTTACTGCATGGAAGAAAAGGTGAATGGATTTGCATTTAAGTTTCATCACTTTTAAGGTCCCCGGTAGCCCAGCCTCCCTTTAACAGAGCCCTAGTGGACAATAAACTGTTTTAGAAATATACAGCAAAGCAGCAGTGCCCAACAGACATAAAATTAGAGTGCTGAAATGTTTCAGCTGTTCACTTCCTCTGGTACAGGCAGCTGGCAGCAAGACACTTGAAAAGATGGAAGAACAAGTAACTTCTAATGGATAAATATATATCTTTTTCCATACCATATGTGTTTTAAATATACATAAATGCACACACTCACACATGTGTACTAATAGGATAAATTTACGGGGCAAACAGAAGTGAACAGTCACCAGTATAGATATTGAACTACCATTAAGTATTTAAAATAATTACAGCTTTTAAACCATGGAAACAAGAACTTTAAAAGAATATTTTTGGTGCGTTTTCCTCTAGAGTGAAAATTTCTCAGGCATTTCCTCCTGAGTGAAATCAGAAATCACCAGTGCCACTGTATTTTAAAAGCAAAAGCTTTCTGCAGAAGATTTGTCACAAAGGTGTCCCCGAATTAACCGCCAAGAAAAGGTCCCAGAAAGTGATTTAAAATAATATTTCAGGATGCAATTAGATTTTTTATTTCTTGTTGATTGTAATTAGTGCTCAATTATGGGGATGCTTTTGCCCATGCTACTTCCACGTGAAGCTGTGGAAAGGGGTTCTCCTTTCCATATAGCCAGCAGTGACTTGCAGCTGCCCCCTCTCTCTGCACACCCCATGCCTTCTGCAGGTCTGTGCTTCCAGATCTGTCCCCACAAACCTTCCCTCTCTTCGGAGGGAAACAATTGGATGTGCAGCTCTTCACAATGACTTCCTCAGTGAGATACTCAGGAATCAAAGGATATTCATCCTCCTGGAAAGCCAGTTTCCATTGTAAGCCTTTCATTCAACACTCTAAGCTGACCTGTCTTTATGCAAAATAGTGCTCAACCAGTGAAATGCTGAAGAATTAGCAAAAAAACTACCTGAAAATAAATTGAAAAAGAAATCGTCAGCTTATTTGCATGAAAAGAACCCCTGGTATTCACCATAGGAAACCAAGAAGCTGTTATGTTTATGCAGTAGGTCTTTGGCCTTGCTTTCCTCCTCCTCTTCCTTCTCCTCCTCCTCCCCCCAGCCCTGGTGAGCTGCTCAAGATCCCGGGAAGCCTGTGCAGCCTATCCCCATCCCCAGCATCACTGGGAGCTGCAGGATGGGAGAGTTTTTGGATGGTCCCCAGGAGCCCATCTCCTCTGGGCTTTCCTACAGAAATGGGGAAGGTTTTTTATCTGTTACTCAGCTCTGATGTGCTCTGCTTTCCTTCTGGGTGTTATGTATTTATTTTCATGAGTGTTTGCAGCACCTTTCCACTCTGCAACAACAGGCTTTGTGTGTCAGGCAGAAATATCAATGTTATCAGACACCGTATGTGTCAGTCCTTATCTGTAGCTGGCTGCAACCCATCCCAGAGCAACCAGAACTGATAATCCTTCTAGAAGAAAAAAAACCCCAATGTTTCCTATATTTGGCTTGAAGACACTATCAAATGGTTTTGTGGTTCTTTTTTGCACCTGGATATACACAATAGAAAAAAAACCCTACTTTCTCATGGATAAGATTTCCTCTCCCCTCTGAAACACTGATTATATTTTTATCTGATTTATGCCATAAAGGTACAAATCCTTGATGTCCTTCCTCTTTTACAGCATGTGTCCAGCTCTTATTTTTGCATTTGTGTAATGAAAATAAAAATAGAGAGAAAAAATGTATTTTCATCTTTAATATAAACAGGTGTATATCCAGCAGGATGGGAAGGCACTAATCAGCAGGTGCTGCCCTCCTGCTGCAGGAGGGGTTTATTCTGGTGCTTTGATTAGCAATCTCTGCCTGGACACTTCCCCTTTGTGGAGATGCTGTGAGGCTGGGGAGGACCTCAGAGGCTTGGAGCAATGGTGATTATTGAATGAACTGGTCCTGGTTAACAGATTTGTAGCACGATATTGAAATTCCATATTGAATTTCCTCCTTCTAAGATGAGGTTTGCCTCAGTAGCCTTTAATGGTAGGGCAAAGCTCAGGCATGGACAGAATACACACGAGCACACAAAATGCCTGCAACTTGTGCTATGATAACAAAACCCACGAAAGCAACCAAACTAGAAGAACAAATGTTCTGCAAAGCTTTTTAACCATTGCCCACTGATTTCTATACGGAAAAGTGTTTCCTTAGCTGTGGTCAGTGTCTTATGGCTTTGTATTAACGGGGGCTGTGGTCCAGGAGGGCAAAACAGCGAGGGGACCCCTGTGCCTTGGAGGAGATCAGCACCTCTGAGGGGCTCCAGGATCATCTGAGCAGGAGCTCCAGGGGGTGGGAGAGGGATTGTGTGACCCCAGCTCCACGGAGAGGAGGCCTGGGGACCTTGCAGGCGGAGCTGGGAGAGATCAGGACTCCAGAGGCTCCTTCTCAGGTCTGGAAAGTGCAGGGCAGCACTGCTGCCTCCTGCAAGGAGCCTGCAAGGCTGTACATCCCTGACGCGCTGCTGTAATTATCACTGCTCTCTTAATCACGTTATGCAAATGGGCTGAGCGGGAAGGAGGGAGAGGAGGCAGACAGAATAACTGAGGAGGAAAGGGTAATACTTTTGGGCGGTTACGACTTTGCTCCCTGATTAAAATTCCTGGAATTCTCAATTGTTTCTTATCAAAAGGCTTAAAAAGGAGGATTTTTCTTTTAATAAAAATAAAGGAAGAAAAATGGATCTCTCATTTCCAAGGGATACAATGGAGATCACCTTGTAGTCTGGCAGCAGAATTGATATGATTTGCATTACCAAGGATGACTAAATGGAGTGTTAAATTATCTCAAAAAAAAGAAAGATGTAAATTGATATTCATGACATCAACAAGGTTAGAAAGGAAAAAAAAAGATAGTGAGTCTTTACATGCCTTCTTGTACTATACAAGTGTTAATCTTATATTCCATGGGCACTACACTGCTCCAAAAGGCATCTTCTGCTTTTGTGTGACACCTCTAGGAAATGATTTGCAATTATACACACCAGCACTGGAATGTGATGCTGCAGCAATCAGCATCGGCTATAAAAATACTAATTATTTCTGATAAATTCATTCTGTGGGTGCATTCTGAACACATACACAAAGACTAGAGAGCTGCAAATTTGATTTTAGAATTAATGCATTGCATTTAAAAGTTTTCTGTTGGGAAAGAGGTGGGGAAGAGGGGAAAATGGCCTCGTTTGTCAACTATGGAATCTCTCAAAAATATCATTTAGCAATATTTAAACTCTTTCATTGCTCTCAATTGCTCTGCCCCTTCTCTGTCTTTCAGGATTTTTCAAGTATTTTTTCCTAGTTCAAATTTTCACATTTCCCCATCAGTCTTCAGTTTTGTCAGCTGTCTGGCAAGAGCACACATCTGACAATTTTTCAACTGTTTTCTTCTTCATACTGAGAACAATGCCTTCAGAATGAGGGAAGGATATTGGCATTTGGTTAATACCACAGCAAGGTGAGAGGTGGAGTAAAATGTAACCCTGAAGTGACAAAACCTATTAGTCAAATAACACTGTCTACTTATTTTTATTCTTTAAAAGAAGTTGTGAATATTTTCTTTAGAGTTAAATCAAAATCTTTGAGTTCTCAAGGATCTCAATACTGACTCATAGTCAGATGCCTCCTTCCTCATACCCAAACTTCCTGCATCTCCCCTGAAATGCATCAAGCCCTTTAAATCTGTTGCTCATCTCACTGACAAGACATTGAATTATAAGACCTGATTGAATTTTTTTTTTAATTCAGAACGGCAGTGAAAAGATTTATTTCACCTCTTTATCCTCCAATATTTCTCTATAGGTGTTTATTATAATACTTTATGTGGATGCTAACTTTAGATTTGCAGATATGCATTTATGAATAAAATATTGTAGATGAGATCATAGATTAAGGCTAACAAAAGCAGTAGCAATTTTTTCATTTGTAGTAACACAATGACCTCCTTTGCATTGCAAATTTCACTATATTTGGGCTGGGCTGAGGATATGAAATATGTAATATCAAATAAGGATCTATAATGAACCAGAAGTGGATATCTGAGGAACAAGACGTCTGAAATTCCCCTTGACTTGGATTTAACAGTTTTTGATGTTTCAGTTCATATTGCCCTGGCTTGGCTCTCAGTGAACCCCAGAATTTGCTCTCTGCTGTCCTCAAATCAACTCTGCATGAAGGGTTCCATGGAAGCATTTCCTGGTGGTTTTACACCCCTCACCTCATGTGAGGAGGCACAAAATTTCCTCCAGAGCCCTTTCATGCTGGTGGGCACCAGCGACAATCAGCCCTGAGAAGTTCCCAGCAGCACAGGGGGGCTGCAGCGAGGTGTAAAATGCTGCATTTAACAACGTGCCCATTAGTGGACCCCAAATGAAAGCTGAATTAAACACCTGCATTCAGAGGCTCCTAAACAGTGTTTCCTGCTGCACTGACTAACCATACCTAGCTATTTTCCGTGAAGGGTATTATCTCTAGAGAGGAAATCTGTCAGAGAAACATCAGCCCAATATTCTCCAGCCCTGAACAGTAACAGGGTTATGCAAACTGAGTGCTCCTGGCAGGCTTGGGAGTGTCTTTGCACAGTCCCCAGATGTCACCACTTCATAAAAGAAACTGAGCCTCTAATGTCCTCTTAAAGCCCTATCACAAGAGGATAACAGGAGGGATTTAGAGAAGTGCAAACACTCCCAAAGATTCAAGGAAAAGTAAAATTATTGCTTTGTATCTGGGATGAGAAATGTTTGCTGTCAACCAAAATGCGTTCTAACTTCTGTCCACAAATATCTACCTAATTAATTTCTATGAAAAAACTGAAACCAGGAGAGAAAGAGTCCCCTTAGCGCTACATTCTAATTTCATGTGCTCTGTTCACTGCCTTTTAAAACCTAACACTTCTTTTTGATGAATAGTCCTTGGCTGCCCTTCATCCTGGCAAAGGACTTTGCATTTCAACCTTTATTTCTCACAGTGGTTTTTCACTCCAGATGTTCCCCCTTTGGACACTCCTGATCCACATTTAGCACCTCAGTTTTGGGTGCTGCCCACAGATAACTGGTGCTAAGGCCATTATCTTGCCAAACATCCGTGCAGCCAACATGTAGTCAATTATTTTAATATTGTCTTTTAAATGAACCGCTCTAATCATCCTGGCTGCCTACCTCTGAGGCCAAATTAACTTGTCAGTGTCTTTTGTGTTTTAAGGGTCAATTTTAGAAAGGTCTCAGCAATGGCCCAAATCTGCTCCCATTGAATTCGATGGCAAAACTCCCGGGATCCTCACTGGAAGCAGGTTTTGGCAAGTGCAGAGCATTTGGAAAATTCCAGCCTTCAGGACAAAATGTCCTCAATATTTCAGAGGTGGCCTGCTCTGTGGCATTGAAGAGACACCTCCCCATGACACACACAGAGAGCACTAACCCAGGGTGCCTTCCCTGTGCTCCTGCTCTGCGTGCCCACATAATTCTCATTTTGCTTTCTGCAGCTGCCTGAAGTCATTGCTGCCTCCTAAATCCCTTTTCCTTCCCCAACTGATTTCCTACCTCCTAGATTAATTTTCCAGTTGTTTTGACTGCACATTACAACAACCTAAATTTTACCACAATGTTAAACCAGGAAGTTTCTTCTTCCTCTCCTTTTTATTTTTCTTCATTTATGCCTTTTTTCAAAGTGATACAACCCTTCACAATTTCGAAAACGTTCCATTTACCTGGTGCTTACTCCATCTTTCACTTCATTAAATAAAACAAGGCTTAACACCAATCCCCAAAGTGGCCTTAATTATTATTTCTCTCCAGGTTGATAGGCCACAGCTTGTCCTTCAGCCAGTGTGGGTTCTGTGCAATCACGTGCACCACCAGCTTCCTCCACCCTTCTTTTCCAAGCAGGACTGTGGAGCTGGCCTGTTATAAAATGTAGATGGATTATAAGCACTGCCTTTCCTCTAACGCCCAGTTTAATAAATTAATTTTAATAACGAAAGAATCAAGCCAACAGTGGTTTGGCAAATCTCCTCCCTGAGGCATCCGAAATCCAACCTTGGGTCCCCAAGGCTGGAAGAACAAAACTACACACGAGGAAAGGAAAGTGCTCATTGCAGCCATCACCTGTTATAGATTTCACAGCAGCTTTAGGATCTCCACACCGGAGTGTTGTGCTTCCTGCCAGGACCAAGAAGGGAGATCTTGCCCAATGGTAGTTTTGCTAAATTACTTTGAAGTCTAAGTTAAATACAGGAATACACAAAATAAGGACAAGATCAGGGTCTATTTATAAAGGAAAAAAGAACTTGGAATGCCTATCCCACAATATTATACAGAAACTCTTACAAGAAGCAGTGCTGGTTTACATGCAAAACAAATTCAGATTTTGGATGCGTGCAAAGTCACAGGAGAAAAGTTGTTCCTGAGGAAATCCTCAGCTGTGGATGTTCCAAGTTATGGGGTTTTTTTTCAAAATTAACTTCTGACTTTCTCATTTGACTCTCGGAAGAGATGGAGTTTAACAAAATGGTGCCCAGAGCATGGTTGATTCTGCTACANGGAAAGGAAAGTGCTCATTGCAGCCATCACCTGTTATAGATTTCACAGCAGCTTTAGGATCTCCACACCGGAGTGTTGTGCTTCCTGCCAGGACCAAGAAGGGAGATCTTGCCCAATGATAGTTTTGCTAAATTACTTAAAAGTCTTAATTAAATACAAGGATACACAAAAGAAAGACAGGATCAGGGTTTATTTATAAAGGAAAAAGAACTTGGAATGCCTATCCCACAATATTATACAGAAACTCTTACAAGAAGCAGTGCTGGTTTACATGCACAACAAATTCAGATTTCGGATGCGTGCAAAGTCACAGGAGAAAAGTTGTTCCTGAGGAAATCCTCAGCTGTGGATGTTCCAAGTTATGGGGTTTTTTTTCAAAATTAACTTCTGACTTTCTCATTTGACTCTCGGAAGAGATGGAGTTTAACAAAATGGTGCCCAGAGCATGGTTGATTCTGCTACAGAGGGCAGAGGCAGTGGCTGGCTCTTCCCTGACCTCGACAGTGGAGCAAGGAGCTGCACTTCCTGCTCCCCCATTGGCTCTTTGCTGTGGTTAAAGCTCTGGAAGGTCTGGATATGGATCTGGTTCTCACCCAGTTAGCACCTTCAGGGTGGCTTCCTGGTATTCCTGATAAGAAACCGCAGTTCAGAACCTGTGGGCAGCTGCACTCAGCTCCTGGCAGATATCTGAGCCGGGAATCCCCTCCTTCCCTCCAGGGCACGGTGTCCCCTGGTTTCCAGTTTCTCCACAGTGGTTCCGTGCGTGTCTCACCCTCACGCTGCTGTAAACACAAGGGAAACTACGGGCCTGTGCTGCAAAATGCAGCTGACAACGTTTAAATCAATGCCAAGCCAGTCAGGGGCAGTTTGTCTTCACCAAAAACCTGGATCAGCCAGGAAGCAATGAGTAGAAATACCACACTGATTAAAAATAAATAGAAAAAAAATTCCCATAATTGTTAATTTTCATGACGTTTAATCCAGATATGGCAATCATCCATTCAATACACTTTTCCTTACTAAAAGCCACTCCCTACCACCACACAGAGAGAAAAAGCAGGCGATTTATTCTTAAACATATTTCTCCTGAACTGACCATGACCTCACTGGGTGTATATTTCTCTGCACTTGACATTATCACAGAGTGAAAGAGTAGTTTTACCTTGCACATAAGACTTAAAAAGAGTCAGTCATTGATCTTGGTTTTCATTTCTGCCACAAAGAAACGCACAGGCATTTTTTCTTCCACCAATGTGGATTTGGGTAAAAGCCAGCTTTACTTGCCTGGTAATTTACACCACCAGTTTGTGTGTGACTGGCAGCTGATGCTCCTGCCTCTGAAAGAGGAGAGCAGTGGCATTTGTCATGGCATGCCTCTGACATTTTCCACAGCCAGGGGCAGATAATATCAGACTCCTGCTCATCCATTCAACTTCCTGGGGAGAAACAGACTTCAAAAACTAAACCCAAGGAAAAATAGGCTGTTAGACACTTGTCCTAAATGCTGCAAGAAAAAGAAAGTGTTTATAAACGTGTCAAACTGCAGGAGCAGAATTTATCTTTGATTTGTCCTTGTTGGTTCTTGTCTGTGCAATCACAGCCCCCCTCTGCTAGGGCAGGGCTTGGCCCCCTGGTCCTGGGGAGGCACAGGAGGTTTGGGTTTAGTCCTGCAACAAAACCCCCAAAAAATCTCCACACTGAGAAGAAGACAGAGTGTTTGAGAGCTTAATGTGTCACCTCTTGGCAATGAAAAGAAGCCTCAGCAAAAGCAAGGCTGAGCATCCCGCGGGGTCCATCCATTACAGACTCCCCGAGCACCAAATCCCCACGGCACATGGAAGAACAGGAAACTTCACTGTAGCTTTATCAAGCATCCCCAAATCCATGGGGCAGCACAACGAGTGCCAGCCGTGCTACAGAGAGACCCTGCTGGGAGATGTACTTTGAAACAGTTTAATCTTGAAGTTTAAATCCTAAAAATACCTCAGTTCCCCACAGGACTGAATGTTCAGTCTAATACCCCATACTTGGGACGTTCAGGTGGACAAGCACCATTTTGTGTCAAATTTGCAGTGTCAGGCCGTTTAACTAAACAGGCACTGGATTGCAAACTCGTCCCAGAGCTGCAGCTCCTGCTGCTGAGGGATGAGAGCCAAGGGCCAGGAATGCCAGTGGCAGTGCTTGGCGTGCCTTGGGCCAGGTCCACCATCTCTGCAGGATCTGTCCAGGTCTCTCTTTAGCATCCAAAAAATATTCCTTTCCTTTCCAAAAACATGACACTCCAAAGCAGTTATATAGTACCAATGAGCAGTAGAGAAGTCTGGTGGCTAAGGCACCATTATTTTCATTAAATCTCCAACCATTCATTTTCTGATATAGTACAGTTTCTTCTGGGTTGTTTCCATGCATTTGTGTGCTTACAGTATAACACCAGCTGCAACCCAAAGCCATAATTCAGCCATATAAACTCATATTAAAATGATAAATCCAGAGTGTCTTAATCTTTGCCCTAATCCTCTTTGAGTTCAGGATGTATTTTTTAATTCTCTCATTGTGATCATATCCTTGTTTCATTTAGTGCATTTATGAATGCATAAATGTTTATACCACCCATGCAAACCTGCCCACTCTGGGAGAAGTTTCACTGAAGCCTCCAGTGTACAAAACCAAACTTGTGTGTAGCCTTAGTTTGTAAATTCACTGCCACAGAAATTATTTTCTATGTATTTGGACACTGTTGCATAAAAGGCTGTTAATGGCTATGCGCATGTCTTTAAACTGCAAATATATAATTATCAAATAACAATAATCCCACATAATCCATGTGTGTGAGGCTTGTTCACATACAGAATAGGCAGCAGGTGTAATTTGGTTGCAGTTTCTAAAGTGGAGAATCCAAGATTTGAACAGGAAGATAACAGTATGGATAGATGTCAGGAAATGGAGATGTAGAAAAATGACCCAGAGCTGAATCTCACTGACCTCCCATCCATCAATATAAGTATGAGAAGACTCAATGCCAGCATTTCTGCATACCAAGCACAATAAAATACCACAATAATAAGAAAACAGGGTGCTAACCTGAGGTAAATCAAACTAAGCCTTCTCCACTGCAATGTTTTTGCATGGATGTGTGTTTTGCAGGGAGTTACTTTACTTAGCATTACAAATGTAAGTTAGACTATGGTGCACATAAGCACATCCATATTTCATGAACCTCTATGTAGCTTCATAGTATTATCATATAAGTGGTATGGATTCCTTTCCTGGCTGTAATGGCAGAGTGTTTTCATTTTAATGATGCTTATTATTATGCAGACTGCAGGAATTCACACGATCATCAGGACTTAGAAATTTCGAGTGGTTTTTTTCCCCCTCATTGGATGTTCTGTGTGGTTTTGCCTTGATTTTCCACCTTGGGCCACATCCCCCAGGTAAACTCTTACTCAGGTAAGGGCCAGCTCTGTAGGCCCTTAGTGTTTTGAGGGCTCTGGGGGTGTAGGTGGGTGGGGTGTCCTGGGGCAGAGCGCTGGGCTTGGGCCAGGGTGGCCTTCAGAGCGTTGTGTGATTTACCCCATCTGCCCCTCAGAAGCCTGAGCCTTCTAGGGGAGGATAAAAGAAGCCTTGGCTGAATGTAAATGATGTTTTCATATGGTAATATATTACTTGGCTTGGCCCGAGTGGTGCAGTGGCACGAGGTGCGTTGGGGACATAAAAGAAAACAAAAATCCTTGTGCTGAAGAATTTATAGCCTAAAAGAACGAGCCCTGGATTCTCTCCAAGGTAAAAAACTCTTGGGGATATATCCCGAGATATATTTGAGAGAGAGACTTTCAGGATATTATGGCTCATAACACTAGCATCTAGGAAACTGTCAGGCTCCCACCACCTGGGATGTAGGGGATGCTGCTCCTGGTGCTCACCTTGTGGCAGCCCTGCAGCACCGACTGTGCAGGTCAGATTGTGTAGGGGAAAATGCACAGCCTGCTGTCAAACACTGCTGAAACTCAGAGAGTCTTGTATGTGGAAGCCAGTGCTGAACTTTTTGGGCTTTCTTGTCTGTATCTTCCCAGTGGGAGATGGGTCAGAGACAGGGACCCTGAAACGTGCCACTCGCTGGGTCACACTCATTACTCAGTACAGATGCTTAACGTGCTCCAGAAGGGGAAAAAAATCCCACAAACCAACCCCAAACCCACTATCGCCTTTATTTCCAGGTCCTCTAAACCATTCCAGCAGTTGGCTTTTTTACTGTAGTCTCCTGGGTGCAAACCTGTCTGCATCCGTGTTTGTGAAGGAATTTGCTTCATGCTGGGCATTTGTTTTGCTCAAATGCAAGGAGCAGTTTTGCTTGGAGCTTTTACCAGGCTCCAATCTTGTGTGTGGCACTGCTGGGTCAAACTGCCTTCAGCAGGGTGGCTGCTACAGGGGTGACACACCTGAGCACTGCCACATCTTCCTCACCCTCTTCCACCCACGGGATCCAGCAGAATCAGCCTCTGTGTTAAAATTTTGGAGCCAGGGAAAAATTGGGCCACAATATCTGTAGCACTGTGCACAACCTGCGTGGAACGCAAACCCAGCTCAGCGGAGCATGCATGATTAGCTAATGGGATATTACATCCCATCTATTGGCTTTTACCATCTTTTAAGAGAACATGATTATGCCAAATGCACAGTTTAGGGCGGGATTTACTGGAATGTTCAGCCTGATGTCTCCTCACAAGCAAAATCCCAGCCTGCAGGGTTTCAGTGGAAACAGCAGAACACAAACATCAGGACTGCTGAAGAGGACAAGCTGTCGATGCCCTCTTTATTACCTGCACGATGAGCGTGAGCTGTCAGGGTTTTATATGTGACTATATTGGCTTAAACAAACAAGAGTGTGGTGTAGAGCAAAAAAAGCTGGCAGGAAGAATGACTTAGGATGAATCATCCTTCAGCAGCCACTTAAGGGCTGTACGCAGGCAAAGCCTGGGTAATTGGATCGCAGACTCCACCCCGGGAGCCCCTGCCGAGCAGCAGGTGTAGCTCCGGCCAAGCTCTCAGCTCAAAGACAAAAACATATCATCGAGGCTTAACAGGAGAGCCGTGTCCCTGGTGCTAGATGAGCTGGATCTGAGCACGAGTGACTTGTCTGAGACACAGAGAAGGTTTTAGGTGAGATGGATCTGTACAGGCTGTGGGTTGGTTTAAAAGCCCTCGCTAAGCTTTGTTACTGCTGCAAAATACAGAGCGATTCTCTGTTAGGGTTTGATTGCAGATCAGCGGTGCTCCGCTGAGCTACCCCTCTCCGCCATGCCCACTCTGATTTGGTTCACATCCCCAAGGATGCAGATGTGGGGATGATGCAGCCCTGGAAGGTGTGCTCCGGGGGCGTGCAGTGTGCTCCCAGCACTAATGAACATTCAGCCAACACGATCAGATTGGAGCCACCCATGAGGAAAAGCCCTTAAAATTACTTCTGTCCCCAGCAGCAACTGCTCTGCTCTGCAAACCTCTGCTATTTCCCAGTGTAAACAAGCCTTACTGTTGTTGCAAGACCCCATCTGGTAAGTCATAGATGCCCCCAAAATGGACTTCTCAAGGGAAGGGTCTCACTTGGCCAGCCCCAGGAGGAGACAGACACAAGACTGGCACTCTCAGAGTAGTACAGCCTCTTCTCTAATCTTAATCAGGAGTGAATGATCAGAGAGGGGATACAAATGTCACCTCTTTAATCCTCTTAGGTGTAGTTTACCCAACAACAGGACTACCCCTGCTCATCTTCCTTGGAAAAAACTCCCTCCCACAACACCCAGCTCTGTTCAACAGAGGAGCAACAGCGATGGAAACCTCGTGCTGGACTCAGCCGTAGCTGCTGGGAGGTTACAAAGGCCTGTGAAGATCTCTTCAGCAGCCTGAAGTTATGTGTCTCCACTCTGACAGTTCCTTGGATTTCACAATGACCACACTCTTCCCAGAGAAACAAACGCATGGTTTGGTCAACAGTGAAATTGTTTAGTGGAAAGAAACCAACTCCGATAAACGCTGCCAGCTCTGCCTGCCCTGTAGCACAGAAGCTAAAATAGGTGAAATAATAAATTGTGACTATATATATCCTGTAAACATAGGAATGCTGAGAAGGAGGAATGTGTGAACAGCAACAAATTATCCTCACACACTTACTGGTAAGCCTGTTTATTAGATTAAATTAATAATAATGCTGCATTAACTGATTCTGCTATCCAGCATGCACACTCAGGGGTGTACCTCGAAAACAGAAGTAAAAATTCCCTTAAATATCTTGCAGGACATTTGTTCTTGAATAAAGCTGTCTTAATTAAACAGCTGCGCTTTAATAATGAACCAGAGCCAAAGATGGAGCATTATAGGTGTAAAAACCATGAAGCAGAACCAAAACTCCACTATGGATCCAAGGATGCTCTCAGGAGCACCAGTAGTATCTTGATTTAAACAAATGCTGTCACCTACCCCCTCAAAAAAGGGGAAAAATTAAAAAGGACTTTTATCTCTATTCATTTTCACCTCCCCTTTGTTCTCCTAAGAGCTGAGGCACACAGCACATGGCAGTAAAGGAGGAATCACTGAGCTGCTGAGGGACCATGGGTTGACTTCATCCCTCCTTGCCCAGGGGCAGGAACCCAGTGCCCGACACCCTTCACAGCCTGTCACAGCCACCTGAGCCCAGCACAGCACCTGGACCTGTGTCCCAATCCTCTGTAAAGCTTCCCCAAAGCCACCGGGCATCACAAAGAGGAACAAATATCAAATGGTAAAACCGCTCATGACACACACATGCACAGCTCAGTTTATCACAGCACCACGAAGGTAGTATTTGAAGTTTACAGAAAGCAAATTCAAGTAAGCTCTAAGTCAGTCAAAAGTGACTGAAAACTACTGTGGTCCAAATATGTGTTCAAAAAGGTCACAGCTGGTGTAATTATCCTTGCTAGACTTAGCACGTGTTCAGCTTAAGATTGTCAAGAACTGAAGAACGCTCCGGATGCCTAAGTAACTGTCACCTCATTAAAATTAAAAAACAACTAAAAAATGATAATTTAATGATACTTCAAGCTAGCATACGAGAAATAATTTCTTTGGGAAAACACTTGGAAGACTTTTCAAAACCAAACTCTCTTTCCTCCACAGAATCTCCTTTCTGCAGCAATCTCCTTTCCCCAGTCAGAAATACGAACCAGGATTCACATCAAATGGGATCACACGTGAATGACAATATGATGGAAAGGGACTGAGAAACAAAGCCTCAAAAATGTTAATTGTATCTCAAAGGGAGAGTAAAATCAATAAATGCTATTTCTAAAACAACATAGTATCCATCAGCAAAGATATCCGATATAAATCAGTAAAAGCAGTGTTATTGGAATGGTAATTTTTCCCAGTTATGGGAATGGCTTCCTTTTATTTATTGCCACCAGCACAGCAGTCTTCACCTATGTCTTTGCAAATAAAGCACATTTTGGTGGTGTCCCCCAGTCCCACCCTGTGCCCAGGACAGGCAGCCCCAGCAAACCCTGCACGACTCCAGAGGCAAAACCATAAAGGTTTTAGTGGCGACCTGCAGCACTCCTAAAGCAGGCAGTAATGAACCCGGAATCTATAGGGGTAGAGATTACTCTGGGCAGAGTAAAAGGCAAGGGGAGAGGTTGGTCTGAAATGTCAGAAATATTAGCTACAGAGAAATACAGTAAGTGAATCAATGAGAACAGAGCTACTGGGTAAAAGGATTAAATGGCTAATAGAAGGGAGACTCCACTGACCTCCAACATGGGAAGGAGTTGATAATGAGATAAGTAAAGCTTATAGAAGATAATAACAGTGTAATTATGGTCGAGTTCAAACTACTAAGTGTATATTAGGAAACCCCTGAGATATATATAGATATAAAATTCTGGACAGCCAGTAGTAAATGATTACCTTTTAGTCCAAAGTGTAAGAGGCTCAGAAAATACGTCTGGGTTTGAGTTTAACCTATAACCCAACAGTGGGACTACATAAAACACTTTACACCTCGTTTTTAAGGAACACACAAGAAGGCAAAGTGATTATGGAGCGATTTATCCCCTGCAATTTGTGTTGCCACCAGGCTGCACCAGGGTGGAGACTACAAATGCACAGAGATATTCTGGGAGACAGTCTTGGCCTGGGGAACACGTGCTACGAAGACCCAAACACACCAAGGAAAGGGAGGGGAATGAAGTAGGGCAAGTTTCTTGCCCGGTTCTTGTTCCAGAACTTGTGAACTCGCTCTCATAATTGATATTTACTGTAAGGGAACAGTGTGTACGGGGCTGTATCCTATAAAATTACCCCTTCGCTTCCTGCAAGCAACTTCTCTGCATCCCCACTGCTTTATGTTTTGTTTCCCCATTTTTTAATTTAATTTTTTCCAAAAACATGAAGCAAGGGATCCCACCCACTGCTGAAGATGCCAAATCAGACAGATTAGCCAACAATGCGAGACAAATGCTGCCTTTATTGGAAAAACACAAGTAAGCCTGAAGGATCACATTTGTAGGGGGACTGACTTCATCTCAGTCTCCTGCCTCAAGCCTGCAATCAACTGACACTACGAATAGCAGGATTTGATTTCTTATCATCTAATTTGTGGGTGCAAACAGCAGCATTGCTCTGAGAATCCGAGCACTTACAGTTCCCATCAACTTCGTTTATCCTTGCTATTTGTGCTTACAAATCAGGGCGATGCTTGATCTTTAAGTTCCATAATTTCCTCCTGCAATTGGCTGTACTCACAAAATTGCACCTGCGGTTGATTGCTGGAGCAGATTTAGGGGCTGGTTCTGAAGATGCAGCCCGTGATTTTTGAAAAGCTAATGTTGGAAGAAAGAGAAAAAACCAGCTCCCACAAAAAGGGGAATCAGGTTTTAGCTGAAACGACAGGTACATTATTCAGTAAAATGAAAGTGACAGGCATCAGAAGGTCTTAATAGATGCAGTATACACTTCTACCTGGAGAATACAAACATAGCTCAGGGAAACACTTTTCTGAAGAGCTGTCAATCAGAAAGTGGCAACAAAAAACTAAATAAATGCAGATCTCAAACATCTCAACTCTATTTGTCCTAAACAGGGCATAAACAACTGTGTCTCACATCACACGTGTGCCACTGTGCATGCCAGTGTGTGGACAAATAACTACTGGAGTGCATAAGTTGTAACTGGGTCATTTGTGTGCAGCCACCACCATTCCGTGGTCAAACCAGGGGTATCACCAAGTGCCTGATCCTGCATTTATACTGCTAAAAAATATCCATCTTTCCATCCTTTGCTGTGGCTATGAAACATCAGGACATGCATAACAAAGATTAAGCAAGATTTTTTTTTTTCCAAAGGACTTCTTAGGTCACAAAAAACAGGAAAAGAAGAGACAGGAAAGAAGGAAAATGACTACATAAATATGAAGTCATTTATTAATACAGTAAAAATGTGTGCTCTGAAAGGGACAGGTGGGACCTTACTGGGAACACAGGGCAGTGAATTATTTAAGTCAAGTGCCTTTTAGGGCCATGAAAATGACATCTGAAAAAAGGCTATTAGGCCACTTTGTCCATACTCTGCCTCTAAGCCTTAAAAACCCCTTCCTACTGAGCCAGATAATGAATTTTTAATACCTTATTCACTATTCTTAAATATTCCAAATGATGTAGCTTTTCCCACTTTGGGAAACAACTCTCTAATAAAAAAACAAAACAGATATAAATTGCCAACAGAAAGATTTCGAACCAAAATTCTTCTGGCAGCATCCCATGGCTGCTCTTCTATTCCCTTTCAAGTGTCACGCTGCAGAGATACCTTCAAAGGGGCAGTGTGAGGAACCACATCAAGCTGTAAGAAACCCTGATGTCTAAGAACAATCCTTCAGCTTATCTTCCGTGTAACTGATTTTTCCCAGGTAGTGGCAAACAGATGAGAAATGAAGCCTTGAAGGGAAAAACCTTCAGGGAAGGTGAACTCCAACTTAGTGCAAAACATGAAGGTAGAAGTGACACACAACAGACCAGCATTAATTCTCTGAAACCTCAAAAAAAAAAGATGTGTCCCATTTCCAACTCAGAAGCATCTTTGCCTGACAGATCTGCAGGCTCTGCTTTGGATCTGCAGCTCACATTCATTTTCTCCCATTTTGTCTTTTTCCACACTTAGACACAGATAGCAAAGGAATTTACAGTCAATTCAGATTTCCAAATCACCAATTCACCATTTTTAGTGGGCTCATTTTAACTCATTTGAGCTTGTACATATGAGAGTGTGGGCATGTACCTAAAGCTAAGGTTTAGTTTTAGGGCATTTGCCCTCTACTTGTGCTTGGGTTCCATCCCTGACGGAGCAACAAGAAGGGAAAATACACTTTCTTGCTGACATGGAAGGACAGAGCCTGGAGCACAAAGAGGGCCTGACCTTTTGCCAAGAGTTTGAATTTTCAGAGGAAGACTGTGCCTTAAATTAAAGTATCAATAAGGAAAAAAAATCACCATACAATGCACTTTTGGGTCAGCAATCAGGAACAGGCTGCACTTCCAAAGGCTTCCTTGTGAGAAGACTGGGGAGATGATGCAGTGGTCCCTTTGTTTTAAGAAATTCAGTGAATTGTGTTGGGCCAGATTTTGTCCTTGTGCACCAGGCACTGTCCTGTTTCTTCAGTGAGATCCTCTTTATTTTGGCTCTCTGTTCAGATGGGTGGGGGACAAATTTTGCAAGCTGGGTCCTAAATAAATTTGGTTAGGAAACTGAGAACTCTTTTGGGGGGAAAAAAAATCCATGAAAAAACAGCTAAACAAAGATGAAAATTATCCCAGAATGTTTTTATATTTGTGATTTCAAGAAATGAATAATTAAAGCTGTCTGGAAGAACTCAGATGGAAACAGTGGGTTTATTTTATTTTCTAAACCAGCTACAATGCTGAGGTAGCTCATCAAATAACACCGGGGAGAGGAGCTCGGCCAAGACTCTCCTGGGCCTTCCTGCCATTTGCACAGCTTTGCCTGCTTATTTCGAGAGGGAAGAGAGCCAGAGAGCAAAGCTCTTGACCCTGTGAGCACCGAGCCCTGGGGCTGAGAGCAGAAGGGTCCTTAATCACCTGGTGACCAGCAGCTGGTTCAGTCTGAACTTAGATAGTTAGGCTTAGAAACTTATTTCTCCTTATCAATTAACCCCACCTCCAATAACAAAACAAAGCAGAGATGTGGATTTTTCAAGAGGCTTGAAAATGCTGTTCTTAGCATCTCTTTATGGGCACGAAAGTAGAAACCAGCTTCTCAGTCCCTGCACTTTTGAAGGCTGCACAGCAAACCCCCAGGGCTGAATCTTTGCTCTGCATGATGGATCATCAGACATACAATTCCCATTATTGTTAATGGCAGTTGTGCATCAAATTACTACACGTGGCATTTGCTAGTCCTCTGAGCTACCTGCTTTCCTCTTGCAGTGCAAGCACGTAGGAAATGCACCAGGATATTGCTACTTTTGGAGGTTGTTAGCTGTGAAAATTTGTGCAATAAAAAATTTGCTGCAAGCTTTCATTATCTTAATAACAAAAAACTACACAGAATTTTCACTTTTTACTGCAGAGCCACCAGTGCTTTATACTGTGAAGAAGTCCAGAAAAAGCCAGGCAACAAAATTTAAAGTCGATCCATAGGCCACCATCAATGATAATTCTGGGGAACTCTGCTAGAGGTTAACACTGGTATAGGGCATAAAATGCTACTGAGAAATACTCTGGATTATTTTTTATCATTTTATTCCAGTCATATCTTCCAAAGAAACAGCCTGGACTGAAAGTGCTGAGTAAATGAAAAGGGAAGAGTCACAGAGAGGGCAATCACAGTTAGAGGAAGATGTTACCCTTGCCTTTGAGGTGGTGGAGTCAAAGCTGCCTGTTTGTGTATCGCGAGCAGCAGGGGAGGACAACTCTTCTCCCCCAGCACCACCTGGCACTGGTGTCTCCTGCAGTGGGACCAGTGCCACTGCCACAAGGAGCACATCCCCGGGCAGGGCACAGGCTGCAGATGAGGTTTGTTAGCAGGGTTTTCATTATGTTCTTCTCTCTCGTTTGAAAGGAGCACAAGAAAATTGCTGTCAGACCCTCGAGGTCTCTTTTCCTCCCTTCTCCCTCCGCTCTGTACAGTGTTTTCACACTCTGTGCAGTTTCAGTCAACTTACTGATGTGCAAAGGAAAATTTAAGCAAATGTACATCTGCTTATGGCTACATTCTGCATTTTGTTTAAAGCATAACTAGGCATCTGTAAGGGAACAGGCAGGTTGCTGCTCTGAGCTATGAAATATTCATACAAACACCAGTGTGATGCCTCACCTTTGCTCCTTCAAATAGGTGATGGTCTGGCTGCCTCCCCAGAGCCAAGTTGCAGTGTCAGAGAGAGGAGTAAGTAGCTTATTGTGCTGTTAATATATGATTATGTCATCTCTCTTAACACTCTCCCACTAAAGAGGCTGAGACCTCCAGGTCTGCAAATCCCCAGCTTGAAACGGAGCTGGGGATTTCCTCCCCTGTCGGTGAAGCAGCTCAGCTCTAAGATGAGCTGAGTGGAGATTCGCAGGGAAAAAGTTCTGTGGCTTTTTTTTTTTCAGGAATCCCATTTAAAAGGCTTCAGAGCAGGAAGTTTCCAGTCCATAGTTTATCTTCATGTAGAAGGATGGAGGAGACCCCACTGGCCTGTTGCTCTCTTAATCTGCAGAGGGACAGTGGTTTGGACAGTATTTATTTCCAGACTCTTTGCTTCCTTCACTGACAGCTGCACCCGAATGAGCCAAGAAACCTCCCCCACTGCAGCCTCAGAAAGACAAAATTTATGGCCTCTTCCCTCTTGAAATGCAGAAGAAACCTATCATTTTCTTGTGCAACACACCAATAAAACCTTTCCAGAATCTGTCTATTGCTCCCAAGGCAACTCCTGTTACTTCCAAGCCAAATTCCTGGACTGCACCAGGTGCAAATCCCCTCCCAGCTGGTTGCAGAGCTAGAAATTACAGGTGGTAATTACGGGCCAAACCCCAGTGAGCTTTTGAGATCCCTGTGTTGTGAAACACACGGGTCTTGGAAGATGTCCCTGCAGCAATAAATAGTGAGACACAGAACCTCTGGAGTCTATGGATCACCCTGGCTTCTCGAGAGGATGCTGACCTCATTGTTCACTGCCCAAAAGTCCTTGGGACTTTATGAGCCTGCATTAAAAATCTAAATCTTTTCAATTGAAGACCAACTTTTTGATGGATAGTGCAAATCGGGTTAAAGTAACACTTTGTCAGCCAGAAATCATGATAGAGATAAATTTAAGCGATGCCTTTTTAAATGCCTCTTTAGTTAATATTTCCATAGTTCCTCCCTGCAACCTGGGGGAAATAAAGGTCTACTGGTGATTATTTCCCTACTTTTCACTGTCCCATGCAGACATTTGATTTTTAATATTAAGATCCAGGGTAGAAGATATCTGATTTATGTAGCTGGCATATTAATGGCCACTAACCCGAGACCATTTTTCTTCTTTTACAAAATAGATCTTCTGAAACCTGTCAATTTCTGTTTCAGGAAGAGACCAAAAAAATACTTCTAAAAGCTTTTTCACATTTAAGGAACTGTGGATTTGAGGAAGAAAAGAGCAGAGAGAGCTCTGTTTCAAAATCTTGGCCTAAAAATGGTTCTAACATGAAACCATCAAGTTTCTGGCTCTCGGGTGCTTCACACAGATTTTCTTGGGTCGTATTTTTCATAAGAATATCTGACATCAAACTTTAACAAAGCAGTACTGAAATTATTGGCCACTGTTAATCTCCTGTATTTCAGATGAGTCACTTTTGACTTTTATTAGGAGGTGGGAAAATCTCTTTCATCTAATTCCCAGCATCTTCATTCATGCATGACAACTTGTCTCCATTCTCCGCCTCTGCAGTATGTGTGAAACAAGATGTCTCAAAGTCTAATTCTAGAATTCAAGTACTGAACTGAAAAAATTGCTGAAGTTTCTCATATATTTCTGTAGCACAGGCTGGAATTATTAATAGTCATAAACCACAAGGCCCTTTGCCCACAGCTGCTCTGCAGGTGGAAAACCAGTGAACTTTACAAGAAATTGGCTTCCAACTATTTTATTTGAAGCACTAGAGAAGAATAAGGGGTCTAATCTTTCAAGGACAGACATAACTTCAGCCTTGTGCCAGCCAGCAGATTTCAATAGGACAAGTTAGGATGATAGATTTAATTGTCTGTTCAGGATGTTGCTGAATCAAGGACTGGACTCCAGTGGCTGATAGATGATCTAAATTGTGAGACTTCATGGAACTGGCTAAATAGCTCTTCCCAAGTGCAGCTTGACTCCTTTCTGCCTTGTGAGAGGATAATGGCAGTGTCAGCCAACATCCGAGTGTCCACAGAAGGGACCTGGAGAGGAAAAGGAGCACAGGGCTGAGCAGAGAATAAAAGTCACTGCATCTCAAAGAGGCTGAGGAGATATTTCCCTTCCAGGAACATTTCTGATTGCCCGGGTCAACCCAACACACCTGACTGGGCCTGTCCTTGCAGTCCCCAGAGAGAAAGGGCAGTGCTTAGGGGCAGACCAGAGGTGCTCTGGAAGTTAAAGCATGGAGGGCGATCTGTTCCATTAAGTGCTCTCTAAAGCTGGCTGAGGATTTTTGCTGGAGCATCTTTCTGCTCACAAACATTAGCATGCCAGAAAAGAAAACATGTTTTACAGCAAATTCATCAAAGTGTTTGTTGGGGAAGGTTTCTAACCACCAAAATGAAGCTCCGTGAGAGAAAGACACAAACAGCTAATTGGACTGTGCTCCTAAAAAGTGGGAAATAGACACTCCTGTGGTCTTGGAAGCAGAGAGTTGTTCTCCCACATCCCAGAGGCATTTCCCTGCCACTGCCCTGGAGCAGAGCTTCTCCAGTCTCTCTGCTGGGACTGCTCCACGTGGAGAGGCAGCTGGGTGAGCACATGGTAGCTCAGCCCAAGCCTGGCTTCAACTCTGATCTCCCACATCCTGGATGAGTGCCCACCAGCACAGAAATGCTCCTTTACAGTCATTTCCTTTCAGCTGATATTTTGGGGAAAAAGGAATATGTTGCAGTAGTTCCACTAACAAATAAAATCCATGTAAACCCTTGATGGGCCAGAGAAATTATTTCTTACCATGTCCATTGCACAGAGAGTGAATGTGAGCATCTGCCCTTGAACTTATGTTCAACAACTCCTCAGAGGCCCTTGTTCCTCTGCACAGGTCTGCCTGATGCATTCAAATCATGATCTTAAAAGAACTTCCTCTGAGTGCCTGTGCTGCCTGTCTGGTGTGTCAGCCTGCTCTGAGTGACCTCCAGCCACTGCTGCATCTCCTGTGCAGTCATACCTGCACGTGTGCTCAAAAAAAGGGATTATTTTAAATCTTCTCTTATGGCAGAGAAGGTAAACCATCACGCAGCAAGAGACATTTTTGCTTTCAATTAGCTTTTTTTGAAGAGGGACATGGTAAAAGCCTGGCTTAGAGGTGCAGCTGAAAAATGAGCAAGCCCGAGTCCCTTTTTGTTGTGCTTGATTCCCCTGAAGCCACACACCAGAAGTGAATCTGGCTTCACTTTGTCTCTCTCTCACACATGGCCTTATAAAATGTGCTTAAGTTCTGGAAAACCTCTGCAGTTTTGGTAAACCATCAATTGTTCTCCTGAGAGAAGTTTCTGTTAAATGACGTATCTTTAATCACCTCAGTTAGAGTTTCTAAGAATAAGATTAATTAGTTTTAGACATCCCACTACCAAAAAGGTTAAGTTCATCTTCATTAGGAACGACCTCATCTTGTCTCCGATCTCTCACTGCTATCATCTGTAACGACACACCAGAGAGGCATCAGTTGTCCCACGACTGAAAAGGCTGTTGGATGACTTGTTTATGAGCAACGCTTTAATTCATTAAATAATAGGGAAAACAACTTTTTAATGCCAGTTGTTTTACTGCTCTGCAGACTGAGTGCTTGTCTCAGCGCTGCTGTCGCATTTGGGGCTAATTTGATGAATAATTAAATAATTTAGCTTTTAACTAAATTAATCATTTAGTTAATTCATTAATAATTATCCACTTCACTTCTATGGTGCCTTCCAGGCTAAGATATCAAAGTGTTTCGTGAGCATTATGGGGAAGTTCACCCTTCTTCCTCCCGCATACAGCCTGAGTAAATGGATTTTATGTGAAAAACCACCTTCGTCAGCTTCAAAGAGGGAAGGAATCTGGTTCTGATTCTGTGGGTGGGGGCAAGGAATGGCTCAAACCACCAGCTTTCCATTTTCAGCAGACACAGACTGTCTCTGCAAAACCCTTTTCCCTTGCCTGAACAGCACGTGACGGGAGGCAGGGCGGCCGAACCCTGGGCGTGCCGTGGTGCAGGTCTGGATCCTTGCTCTGCTGGTGACTGCCTGGGTGATCCACGGTCCCCAGAGGCCTTGGCTGTCCACCAGCACAGCAAGGTGGGTGCAAACAGCTCCTCAGTTCAGGAAAAAACACACTTAAAGCTGTGAACCTTCTCACCACGTTAAAGTGACCAAGCTGCAAATTTTGCAGCTCAAAGCCATTAAGCATCATCCCCACAAACCCAGAGTCGTGTGGTTCCTCTCCTTGGCACCAGGGAAAGCAAGGCGAAGGTCTGCTCAACTCACACAGCAGCTTGGTGGCAAGTTCAGCACTTCTAGTCCTTTGTGTGCCCAGCTGACCCATGCTCAACTCACATTCAAGCCACTCCCCTACTCCAAGACACACTGCCTGGGGGCTGTTAAATTTTCAAGCCAATTCTAATAACTTCTTCATCAACACTACATAGTTCCTTTTATTTTTCTCCCTTTGGCACCTGAACACTTGGGAAGGTGGTTTTGATACATTTAATGTAACCTTTCAATTTAAATCGATTTTAGTGTCAATGTGGTTCAACAAGGTGCTATTTTTAAGACAGAATGGAAATTAATTTTTCGTATGTATGGAAAGAGGCTGATTATGTAGGACATTGTGGCCTCTTGTGCGGGAGCACAATCATGAATCACTTTACTCATATTTTTATTTATTTTTTAGGCTTAAGCATTGCCAAAATTCTTATTGACACAACCTAGCAACTATCTATTTAAAGGAAAAAAATAATTTAGCATTCAGGAAGAGTCAACTGACAAGTCATAACGTGGATTTAATTGTATAATTCCAAGGGAGAGAGAAGCAGACGGGCTTAAAAGAGCTGTCATCTTCTTAAGTGAAGACGTGGTGATGCATTGTTTAGTGAGGGAAGAGTGGAGGCTGAGATAATGTGGGAAAGGGGAGGGAATATGATGCCCTCATAGGCCTCGGGAGAGAGACACAGCAGAACAAGCCTGTTCCCACTTTGCTGACCAATGTGATGGTCAAATACAATATTCGAGATCTCTGTGCTGCAGAGCAAATGCAAAGAAGGACTTTTGTCACCTCCTTGGGAAGAGGGTGAAGGGAGAGAACGCCTCTGAGAAGTGGGCAGTGCTCCTCAGCAGCCACAGTGCTCGTGGAGGTGAGAGCAGCACAAACACTTCTGACACCTGAGAGCAAACTGAGAGTGTTGGAAATGGCCCCAGAGAGGATCCCAGGGACTGCAGTTTTCACATGCATACTGAAAACTCGTCTGGGGCTGCTTGGGGGTTGATGGAAGTGCTGCACAAAGACCCAGAGAAACAAGACAAATACTCCCAAGTGTGCTGAGCATCAGCCTGATTAAGGAGGAGGCAGCTCAGAGGTAGATTGTGCTGATCCAGCAAGAACGACCATGTGCTGTGTTGGGACTGGTAAAACTGCTGTTCCTGGAAGCAGAAGCCTTTCCCCTCACATCTCCACCATCCTCATGTGTGTCTGGGAAGACACAATAAAGACGCTCTTACACCTGCCAGGTTCAGCAGAAAGGAGAGAATGCCTGTTTATTATTTACAATCTCACATTCTTATACACGTCCCAACTCCACAAGGGCTTGGAGAGCATGTCACTTCCTTCTCAATCCCACTGGAGAAGAAAGGTGCTCATCAAAGTTCTCTTATCACAAAAGGAATGAAAACCAGAAAATACCGTTAAGTAAACATTGGTTATTATTTACATGAATCTGTGTGAAAGAATCTGACTCCAAGGTTAAAAACAGAAGGCTTTAGCAAAAACCAGGGCAACACTCATGTTCAACTCTAGACCCACATGGGCTGCCACACCCAGGCTGTTTTTTTGAGGAAATCTCACGGGAAGAACAGGAGTGGGAAACATTTTTTATGATCTTGCAAAACTTTGATGTGACACCAATTCTGCTTGCAAAGGAAGTGCAGGAGGAGTTGGGTGATCTGCAGTTTGCAGCTAAGGAAATAGTGAGGAAGAAGAATATTGGCTTGCCTATTTAAAGAGAAGCATCTACGTAATGGAAGGCTGTTGTTACCTTGAAATTTAAGCATTTGCTTAAGTGCTTTGCTGGGCAAAACTGCCATTATCCTTGGGCTTAAAGCTGAACATATGTTGAAGGGCTTTTGGTGAACAGGAGCAGGATTTATAGAAAACTTCAGCCTCAGCAATCATCCAACCTACTTACACAGGAGCCACAAAACATCAGCCCAGGTGTTCCCTGAAGTTAAAACTGTCAGTCACAGGAGCTCTCTATAAAAAGGGAGATTTTCCAAGGGTGGTGATGGAGGTGCACTCACTGCCTGCTCGGTCCCTGCAGCAAAGGGCAAACCCATTGCTGGTATAAGTTTCCATGAGCCAAGGAGGAGGGATCTATTTTCCACACATTCACTTAGGATTCTCACCGCACTCCTGTGTTTTTGCTGGCTGTTGCAAATACAGATAATATTTACTAATTTGACAGCTAATGCTATTCAGTGGGTTGAATATTTGACAGCTCCAGTCAGTGGATTGCTCCTTCCTAGATAATAATTCTAGAATAATCAGAAACAACAGTGAAAAGAAATTTAAAAGTACCTTTTCGAAGACATGCCACTGCAGTGTCTTGCCCAAAAAATGAGTTTGTCCTTAATTAGGCCAGAGGAAAGAAAGAAAAGGCTTCTGTGGCGTATTAGCATGCTTTTATCACTGTACTCAGAGTAACAAATAATTAACAAAATGAACCTCATGGAAACGTGACAGGTCCTGTGAAGCATCCCTTGTTAGTTGTCTCCACCAACTGCCACGAGGGCCTGTCAAATCTGTGCTAATGTGTGTATTAATGGATTTTTTAGTAGCACCATTTGCTACTTCAAATATCGTGTCTGTTGTCTGTTTAACCTTGAAAAACCCACTGGCTAACAGGATTTGGGAATATGAGGTGCTTTTCTGCCTAATTTGTTCTGTAAGTATCAAATGGAAGATGTGTCATGGTAAATTGCATTTCTAAATGACAACTAGTGTGACTGTCCAGCACAGGACTTTTCTAACAGTTTTCTAGACTAATCAACTGTTTAGTTGTCAGCCGCCTTATTTATTGGCCATCCAAACCAGGAATTAAAATGCAAGCAGATTTAATTCCATATTTTTAAATAGTTTCAGGTTTTATATTACTGCAATAACTTTTGAAACTCCAAGTTTAAAAGGTAAGTGAATGTACAGGCTCATTTAACTGCTCAATTAATTTTACACCATCTTTATCTGAAAAAAAAAGTCCTTAGCCATGGCATCCAAATTTTTATGAGAGGCTTGAATTTGCACTATTTACACTTTAATATGCATCACTTATTAAATTATTAATCAACTGAAGTTCGTTAAGCTCTTTGAAGATAAAAAGCACTCAGAGTGTTAAACACCATTCTTCTCACCATGTCTTCTAATTTTCAATGTTTTAGCACACAAAATACGTTTCACTCAGATCTAGAGGATGCTTAAAATTAGCTTGTTTATACATTTTGAGGATGCAGTTAATTTACGTAGGTTAATGATTCCTGAGGCATATTGAGGATGCTGCACGGCGAATAAATAAGAGTTTGCAAGCTGATTCATGTCAAGGAAATTGAGACTTCAAGGATTCTGTCAGTTATGGTGACAGTAGAAATCTCAGATGAAATCCTGCTCCTGGGGAGAAACCTCAGCAAACCTCCCTCGGCAGCACGAGCACAGGAATTCCAGCCCTTTCCAGGCTGGACATCCGTGTGCTTCTCAAAGGAGCCAGCCCCGCCAAAGCAAAGCTCCCAGACACCCTTTGCCAGGGAGGCAGAGGAACGAGACCTCCCAGCTCCACATCTCCTGTCCCGCTCCAACAGGATTAATTGTGCCTAATTAATTGCAACAAGATTAATTGCACCTTCCGCCTGCCCCAGCTTCAGGCTGCTTGGATGAGCTGATGTGGAGAGTGGAGATGCACCCGGGCTATTTGATAATTTCTGTGGAGGAGAGGGGAAAAACCAAATCATGGCCAAAGAAAGAGATTACCCTCCTCCCCAAAGGCTGAGAACACACGGGAAACCCCTCAAAAAAGTGATAAAAAGATTCTTGTAAGGAGAACAAATTGCCTCAATTCCTGCTGATGGAAAAGAATCAATGCTTGAGTAGATTTATCAGGATCACCATAGACATTCCCATTTGTTCATGCATGGAGGCAAAATAACATCCTCAAATCTGCAACATGTAAATAAGGATCCCTAAATTAGAGCTCAGTAAAAACATGACCTTTTTGGGTCAGGAGGGACAAGCAGCCCTGCAGCTGCTGAAAGCAGGGGAGAGCTGCCCCTTGCCCTGGCCAGCTCAGAGCCTGCTGTTCTGGGAGCTTCCTTTGGAGATGCAACTGGAACTTCTCCAAGGCTGAGGAGGATGCAAAAGTGGGTTTTGCACTTCTTTTCTGCTACTCAGATCTTTGGATTACCACCAGCTGGGGTAAATCCATGCTGCTGGTTAAATTTGTAAGGTTGTTGGTACATTTGCGGCTTTATTTGTGCTAAATAAACAACTCATTTTCCACATCAGTGAAGTTTTTGTTTAGCTACAGCAGCCCCCGCTGCCCAGTTCAGATGCCAATGGATGTGAGTGAGGGAAGGCTGGTGGGGAAACATTTTTTATCAGACCATTATTTTTTTTCTTAGATTTTAGATAGCTCTGATCTGCTGCAGAGTGGTTGAGTTTTCACATGTGCCGTGTTTCTCCTTGGGACCGTGAGAGATAAAACACCACCTTCTCTCACCCTAGATTTTCACACCTCCATAGTATTTCCTTAAGCTTCAGCCATGCATAACGTGCTGACAAACTTAATTAAAAGTACAATTCATTTCCAGGATGCACTCTACACAGCTTAAAATGAAATCTGGTTTCTTCTTCACTTTTTGTAGCAACTGAAACCTTTGATTTTCTCGCTTTTTTCCCAGCCTTGGCTAACTGAAAGATAAACTTTTGATAACACAACTGCGTGCACATCTGTGATATCTTTAAAAGGCACATTCCTGGCAGCAGGAAAAACAGAACCGTGTTGCATGAAGGATGGATACAGCATTTAAAAATGTTTTGACCAGCTTAAAAAAAATAAATGGAGAAATAATCCTTTGAAAGCCATGTTTAGAAAAGAACATGATTACAATTAACCTCTGAAATTCTATGCTTGTTGGCTTGCTTAGTTCAGCGCTTCCCAGGGACCATTTACCTCAGCAGAAAATCATAAATACTGTGTAGCACTGACTTTATCAGTGCAGCTTTAACTGAACAGTGTCCCCAGAGTCACTTAAGGGTTAATCCTTTGCATCTTATGAAAGGTAATGGATTTTGATTAAAGAGAGCACCTCAGCAGCTTGGGAGCCTAAAGCAGATGCACACATCCCAGCTTTATACTTAATTTAAAACCAGCACCCTCAAAGAGCACCACAAGCCATTTATACCACCAGCAGCTAAACCAAAAAATGCAATGCAACCGACCTCAGTGAAATGGAAATTACGACCATGGCTTAGCTGTGATAATTATTTGCATAAGGTTTTAAAGCCCTGTACGTTTCATAGAATAGTGTATGGATTCTTAATGGAAATGAGCCCAACTTTTGGGAGAAGAACTCAGGGCACTTTTCCCAGGGGTGTTTTGAGATGATGGACCCTTCTCAAGAACCAGAAGCTGGTCAGTGTGACCGGTCCAAGCAGGGAGGCAGCCAAATCCCCTTTCCATGGTAGCCAGGTGGAGGAACCACAACCACTTTACTGTCAACTTTCTCTACAGCTTGGCTCTGGCCACTCCAAACTGTTGCTAAATTAGTCTTTACTCAGTAGCTGGTTGGTGGGACAGGATTCTTCACCTCCAGTGATTGTCCACATCACAGGAAGGGAATTCAGGTTATTCCCATGCAGTAGCCAACTCCCAGCACAACCCACTGACCTCCTGCACCAGTCAGGGTCACTCACAGCTCCAGGAGATCAGCCAAAGAGGGATGAGGGAGTGTGGGATGACCTTGCTGGAACAGATCTGGTTTTAGACAGAGAGAAAAAGCAAGTTCACGCAATTTTTCACACAAGGGTGCTCCTGGGGGAATTAATGCATATAAAAAGCTCAATTATATCAATTATATATGGTGTCAACTTTTAATGCACTGGTCTGGAAAAAAAAAAGGCGTATTGTCTCACTGTAAACAGAGAGGAATTTCATCCGTAGCTCTTATGGCTCTTTCATTGAAATTCTTCCAAAGTTCAGACAAATTACTGAAGGTTGTCTATTGATAATAAAATCACAGAATCATTAGGGCTGGAAAGGATCTCTAAGACCATCATGTCTGACCATTAACCCAGCACTGCCAAGGCCACCCCTAACCTCTGTTCCTGAGCACCACATCCTCTTGTTTTTTGACTACTTCTAGGGATGGTGATTCCACCACTGCCCTGGGCAGCCTGTTGCAATGCCTGACCATCCTTTCAGTGAAGAAATTCTTCTTAATATCCAATCTAAACCTCCCCTGATACAACTTGAGGCCGTATTCTCTCCTCCTATCACTTGTTACTAGGAGAAAGGACCAACCCCCACATCTCTCCAACCTCCTCTGAGGTCATTGTGGAGAATGACAAGGTCTCCCCAAGCCTCTTTTCTCCAGCCTAAACAACCCCAGCTCCCTCAGCTTGGTAGGGACACAAAAGCCCAAAACCCAACCCCACACTGTCCAGAACAAAAGCCAACCACAAGAGCAGAAAATGTGTGGTCGGCAAGCAAAAGGCCACCCTTGGTTTAGATTTTAATTACGAAAATTTTTCTCTGCTGACAAGTGAAATGAATTTAGTCACTCATGCATGGTGTGAAAGTTGAATTGTCTGGAAATTAAATCAAAATAAAAAATGAAAACTACAACCCGGGCTTTCACTGCTACCAACAAGGGAGCCATCCTTTAGAGGTGACATTTCACAGCAGTCCCCAAGAAATGTGATTGTTCATAGCATTAAGTAAATTATGGTCTCTGAACAGTGTGGAAATAATTGAAAATGTTTACTGTTTTTAAGTAAATGTTATAAATCCCTGAAGGCTGTTTGGGTGGAAAAGAATAAAATGTTTCAAACAGGCAAGCATATGGATAAATTGCCTGATGGTTTGGCTGACAACTGTGAAACTTCACCTGAAATAGCAGCTGGAGTAGCTTTCCCTTTTCTGCCAACAGGCTCACTTTTAGAAAGTTTTCCTTTCCTCCCTCCCCAGCCAGCACAACACTCACACCTGAAATGGCAACACTTACCCAGATGTGGCTATCTCAGGAACAGAAATGTCAGTGCCTGAGCCCAAAAGTAACACGGACAAAGGCCGTGCTCCCTGTAATGCCAGGATGTGACTCCCTGGTTGCTGCCCCGGGGCCCCCAGTGCCTCTCTGTGTCACTCCAGGAGTGGGGACTGCATGAGGTTTCCTGATGCTTTGTTTGTAAGGGGCTCACACCTTTGGCAATGGGATTCTGTTGGGATCCTGAGGCAGCTCTGATTGTGCCTAACCTGCTGCATTTCGTGGCTAATCAGGAGCAGCCGATATTCCTCTTGAAATGCTTTTTCACCCTCATTGTGCTCCGTCTGCCATTTCTTCTTCCAAATCCCTGATTATTGTGAATAAAAAGAAGCTTTTACATTTCTGTTGAAGAGACGTAAGATTGTTGCTTAGAGTACACTTGTCATTTTGTCTCATCACAACAGTGCGAGACTCCAGCCCCAACACAGATATATTTACTACATCCAGACTGTGACACATTCCTGCAGAGAGGAGTCTCTAACACATCCACCCAGCACTTCCCTCGGCACAGCCCCGCACCACCCGGGCGGGCTGGTACAGAACCACCACGCGCTCCACTCCTGCATTAATTTAGTGATCCATTCTTGGAAATCCGGGCTGCAATTCCCGGGTGCCAAACACAGGTGTGCTCCAGTAGACGTGAATTGCACGTCTGGATTTTTTCCAAGCAGCAGCAAGAGGAGGAGGAGGAGAATTAAGTGGCTTGGCTCGATACCAGCCATGACCCCACCTGCACGGAGCAGCTGCGAGATGCGGCATTAGCTCCTGACAAGTGGATTACTCACAGCAAGGAGACAATTCTATTACTCAGAGGAAGGAACAAAATATGTCACCGAAAGGTTTAAGGACCATGGAGCAAACATATCAACGTTGTTTAGGAACCTATTTATGCATAGATGAGCCTAGTGGGATTCACCAAAGCACCTGCATAAGTTAGTCACCTAATTTGTACCAGCCATAAAGGTATTCAGAGCCTAATTGCTTAAGTGTTTTTGAAATTCCTGGTAGGCATGAAGAGACCTTTGTAAATCTGCTCCCCTGTGCAACCCGATTTTTATGGACAGAGACTATAAACACCGATGTACAAATGTCTATTCATGAAGTCACACAATTCTGATCAGTGGTTTAAGGATTATTTGCAGTGTTAGAGGTTTATGTGGGTTCAAATGAGTCCAGTCATAAATTTGTTATTAATCTGCATGTAAAATTTGGCTGCATGTTGTAACAATGCATGCACAGTTACGGTTTAAACATAACTTTACCAGAATACAAATATTCCTCCATCCTTCAACTCCAAACACGAAGGCATTCACCAAGACAGTGTGACTGCTCCTGTGTACTTGTAGTTGAGTTTTGATTTAAAAAGCAGGCTTTCCCCTTCACTGGTTACAGCTTTTTATCCCTTACGTGAACTAAATTCCTTTACAAACAACATACATCTTGTATGCAACGCACTGAAAAAAAAAAAGAATCTCTCCTTTTTCATTGCAGAGATTTGTGTGGAGAGCCTGACTCCATTAATTTCAACTGGATTGACTCTACGCCATCTGTTTCCAGTGCAGCTGCTTTATTGTGGGGAGAGAGGAAGACAAGAAAGCATCCTTCTAAGCTCTACCGATGACATCCAGAAATAAGAATATAATTGGTGGAAAACCTTCTGAAGTCTGCTGCAATCACAACAGTCAAAGGGATTAGAGTGTGATCTAAAAGAGTAGATGCAGATTAGGTTTTTTTCAAAAGGGTTTGAAACCTGCCTTCAGACTCTTTCCAGACCCTCACCCCTTAGAAGTAAAATAAACAAGGCCACTGGCATGAGAAGCAATTAAACTTGAATTTATACAAACTGGTGTTTCTCACTCTTGCAGCACATGGTAGAGAGGTAACCATCCATCAAACAGTGGGGTCTGTGCAAGCAGCAGCCAGGTGACACACTAACATCTGCCCACTGCATACAGAAGGGCAGTGCCTTAATTTGAGAGGGACAATCCTGGTTTTGCATCATCTTAATCCCCTCTCTTACCCAGTGACGTTGTTGCCATGTTTGCCCAGCAGCAAACAGACAGAGTTCCCTGCAGAACAGAAGGGAATACAGCCTCACAGTTTCTGGAGGGTGAATAATTTCTAAACCAGAGCTTGGAAAACTATCCCTCAAAGTGGCTGCACAGCCACACAAAGGATGTGCTCAGCTCATTGCATGTAATACATCACTACCATGCACACTTAGTTTTGGTTTTTATTCATGCCTGGTTAAACCTAGGGCACCACACTTCTGCTAAGCATACTGAGCACTAATAAAAGGGCCTATTTCAGGACCATCCTCAGCATCACTCATTCCATGATCTAAACCCCACTGCAACTTCATCTCAATACTGCCAGGAGCTTCAGTCACATTTGTAAATGTGTTCTTGGTCCCAGAAACAATTTATTTGCTCTTGAAGTCGTTGTGATAAGAGCGCTGCCTTTGCAGGATTAACCGATGCTACCCATGTATTTATGACTCGAGCAACTTATTTTTCCAGCTTTAATAAATAATGAAGTCCGGATGGTTTTTCAAGTGGGTTTTCGCCCTCCTGGAGCCGCGGCACGAGCCGGAACAGAGCTCTGATACCAGTCAGAGGCAGAAGCTCATTCCTCTGCCTAAGCAATTCTCAGCAGAATGCACCAACCACACAATAGAGCCCTGCTGCTATAAATACAGCACCCGCCTGGCGAGGAGCGGGGTGGGAAATGCAGGCGGTGGTGCCGCAGCTCCCGCCACGCCGGGTGTCTCTGGTAAGGCTCCCATCCCCTCCGAGGTGCCGAGCACCCTCTGCCCTTGCCTGCGTCAAACCCTGCTCCAAATGGGGCCCTTGAGGGAAACGAAGCCTGACGTGTAGATAATACCTTCATAAACCAGACAGCAGCAATTAGCTGAGGACGCACCCTTCCCATGCGGGGCTGTCAGACCTGCTGCAAGCAGCGAAGCTGAGGACAGATTTTGTTGTTGTTAGGGAGCAATGATTACAATCTTTGTCTACCACACGCTCTGAGGGAAGCAATCCTTTTCTTCTAAGCAGGACGGTTGTTGTGACTTACAGCAACAGATCAATAGAGAGGTGGGAAACATCCCCCAAGAACCTACATGTTCACAAAAGCGTTTTCCAAAGGTTTTTAATTTTCACTCTTACATTTTCTGTGCTTATTGTCTCCACAACTTCGTGGTCAATAAGTTTACTCTGGCGATGGCCTAAAAACCACCCTGCTCCCCCAAGACAGCCATCTGTATGGCACTGCTGGAGCTCTTTAAACAATTTTGTTTGATTTTCAGCTGCAGAGACTGTTGATGAAAGACCGAAACTCTTTTCTGAAACTTTGTCCCTGAGGTGCACGGAGTCCTGCGTGACCCTGTCAGGCTCGTTCAGCATAAAAGCTCCCTCCTCTCTGCAGACTCCAGCAGCCAGCAATGAGCAGAACAAAATACACCTCTGCTGACAAGGCCTTGCTACCTCCTATTTCAGACTTTCACAGTTTTCAGTGCATTTACCTCAACTTTCCTTAGGAATGGTGAAGTCCTCTTGGCTTGGTGGAGGCACACAGAATTAAAGCAGACGGGAGCAGAGTGAAGAATTCAACCTGAGCCTTCCCAAGCCTCTGGCTCACACCACATGCAGACAACACCCTCTGCAGTGAAGGGGCACAGCACCTGAACACAGCCCACCCGGGCATTTGAGACTCTCTAGGCAGACTTAAACTGCTGTCTTGGGAGAGGGAATTTTTACTTTCCTGTGTTCATTTATTCAGCCATTTTATACTTAATCCTAATCTACCTGTATTGAAAAAAACATGTTTGAGGGAAAGGGACTTCAGCTCTGAGTGCTTAAAAATGCTTGTACCACAGATATTTACATGTTGTACATGGCAGAGTAATCCTATATTTAACTCAAACATTACAAACCCAAAGTGTTTCAGGTACTTAAATGTGTGCCTTAAAGCACTGTAAACACCTCATAAAAGCAAAATTCCCCAGTGTTGGCAAATAAAGAAGCTGCAGGGAGAAAACAAAGAAAGCACAAGGAAGAATCATTGCAAGATAACAGCAAATGAATAAAACACAGCTGAAATTGTACTACAGAAATTCAGTGGCCTCTTTTAAGGGGTCGTGTCTTCCTTGCCTGCCTACCCCAGTGGACCAGGCTCCATTCTTAATTACACAGGTATAAATCCAGAGAAAGTCTAGAAAAAGGCTGAGCTCACAAAACCATGTCTGAGAGCCAACATAACTGCTCTTCCCATCTATCTCCTCCCTTTCCTGGTTACAGACAGGACAGGGATTGATAGTTCATACTCAAGCTTTCCAAACCTTTGGGGTTACATGACTCCAGAAGGAATGTTAAATTTAAGCAGCAGCATGAGGAGTATAAGGGCTACGTGTTTAGCCCAGAGACTGGGCCAAAACACAGAAAAGGAGAAAAGCCAGACCTTCGTCCTACCTCCTGTCCCAGAGCCCCTCCACTGCTGCCTCTGAGCTGCTTTGCCAGCGTCAGGCCAGGCACTGCTGATGTTGCTCCGAGAGATGTGGGTGACTGGAGGATGAAGCCATGTGTCCTGCCTTGCTTGGAGGGAGGAAAGCTGCTTCCCTGGGAGAGCCACGATGCCAGCTGGGGCAGGGGAAGGTGTTGGAAGTGGTCAGAGCCAATGCAGGCTGAGGCAGAGCTGGGATCAAAGCTGGGATTGCCACAAAAACCCCAGCCCACAGCAATCACACACCGGCAGAGCCTCCTCCTAAAGTGAGATCTGACCCACCCTCAATGGCACCCAAATTCTCTGCAGTGAGAGAAAGAAACCTGCAGGACAGATCCCACTGGGGAGGAGGCGGAAGGCAGAGAGGAGATGAGTTTATAACCTCTCTCATGTCCATGCTGGATCCTTCTGGATTTTGGCTTCAACAGTTGAGGGTCTTTTGGTACCTGCAGCGTTCTCATGAGCAGGCAGATACCACAGGATCACAGAATATTCTGGGTTGCAGGGACCCTCAAAGATGATCAAATCCAACTCTTAAGTGAATGGCTCATACAGGGACCAAAGCCACAACCTTGGCATTATCAGCACCATGCTCTGACCAGCTGAGCTCATCTCAGAGTCCCCTCAAATTTGTGACCAGCTTTGGGAACCCCTCGCAGTATATAAATGTGGATTAGTAGCATTGAATGCTAACTAAAATATGTGCATCTGTATATAAATATATGCATTTATGTATGTAAACATATACATAAATGCATCACATGCCTATGTAGGCTAATAATTTTTATATATTTTCCCTAAAGCTTTGATCCAACAGAGCAAACAAGCAGAGGGAGAAGATCACGTAGCCCTGTGCTGTGTGTATACACATCCTGACAGTGCATTTTAGGCATGTTAACTTAGAGAAAAACCCTTGCTGCAACATGCAGAGGAACAACACTCCAGAAGTGTTTACCCAGGGTTACAAGGTGCCTGTGTCTTATGCAATACAGCAGCATTTCCCAACTCCTGGGAGCTCCTACAGGAGAGAGGTTTCCATTTAGAATCATCAGAATCTGTTTTACGCCAAACTGACTTGATCCAAAACATTTGCTTAGTAAGTAGAGCTTTGGTGGCTGTACTGTGCATATTAAAGAGGCTGCTTTATTATTACAGTGGCAATAAACGCAGTGAAGAGGCTTTATGGACAAGAGGAAATGCATAAAGGCTAGGTACATCTGGACTTTGAATAATGTATGAAAACCAAATGTTAAGGCCGGCTTGTAAGATAAATGCAGTCCCCAAAAGTAACTGGAATTGTCTGATCGTTCTGGCTCATTGATCTTCAAGGGGTTTAGTGCAAATGCTCTGGTCCAAGGTACTGCCTTTCTCCATCAAAGCTCCTCTGAAAGAGCCAACATTTCACTGAATTTCAAGCTGCAGTGAGAATATCACAGGCTACCCAGGCAGCTCTAAATTCTTCCACACAGCTTTCAGAAAGTGAAACATAAGCAGAAGTGAGGAGCCACTTTTCGGTCATGCAGCCAAGTGCCAAATCTATGATGCTCTGCCCCTGCTCCTGGCTGCCCGACATCTGTCCCTGCCTCAGAGGTAACTCCTCGTTTCAGCTGGTGACACGTGAAATGCAAAAATAATTGGGACAGATCACCTCCCTTTGCCACCTTGAGTCCCGAGTGCCAGTGGGAGAGGAAGATGGGTCCCTGTTTTCCAGCAGGATGCTCCAGCTCCAAGTCGTTGTTCAGAAAGGGGCAGTGCTGCCTTTCACCCACTGGTTACTTCTCTGGGGGCAGCAGGAGTCCCTTCTTTTACCACTTGGCTGTGGGGAGCAGAATGGAGCAATCCTGGAGCAAACCGAGGCAGAGCTGCAGCTTGGAGTCAGGGCTCTGCAAATAACAGGAGCTTTCCCTTCCTCTACCAGCTACGCTGTTGTGACCACTGTGTTGGGGTTTAGAACCAAACCCTCTCCCTCAGCTGATAGCTTTGTGTCAGTGGTGAGTGGCTAGAGGAAAGCAGTGGGGATAGCAAGAGGCAAACAGCTAAAATTCAGTGCTTGGGGTCTTCCCTGCAGCTCCCATTGCACTGTGCACAAAGGGTGTGATCAGTGCCAGAATCTCACACAGGGCATGGCAAACCCTCCTGGTCCTGAGCCCTTCCATGCTGCTGGAGCTCCTCTCTGTTAGTTTTTGGATCTGTGGCTCTACAGTTTTCTCACCACAGTGCCTGGAGGGTACAACAGCAGCATTTTGCTGGCACAGGCACTAAGAGTCTGCCAACTTGCATTTACTGATAGCAGTCCTACGCTGTGGGTTGCAGGTGTCCTGGGGTTAGTCATCCATGCATACCCATTCCTTGGGCTTTCATAAGCCATGCTCATATTGCTTAGGTCCACATCCAGAAATGAAAAACAGTAACTAATGGAAAGAACCTGTAGAAGTCTCTTTTGCAGTGGCTAGAGAATAAGGATTATAAATTTACTTTAGGATCACGTATTTAATGTGGAGACACTTCACAACTGGTAATTGCTGAAAGGAATCTCTTCATCCTCTAACCTGTGCTGCTCACTGAATCAAAGAACTCGGTGACTGCCTCAGTAATGGGCAATCAAGCCATGGTCAGGCACTAAAACCAAACCAGGAATGGACTTTAAACAGCTGGCCATAAATATAAACATCACAGCCCCTTGGGTCGCCAGGGATGTAAATGGAGTTGATTGCACTGGAGGGCTTTGACTCCTCCAAGTTTTTGCTTCTAACGAGAGTGAAGGGAGTGTGGTGATGCTGGGTGTGTGGCAGACAGTACTGCTCCTCTCACTTTTTCCAGATCTCTTGGATGAAAACAGCCAGCAGTTATCTTGTCCTCCCTCCTACCAGCTGGAAGCTGCACATCTGAGAAGCACCTGGTGCCTTCCTGGCGGATCCGTGGTGCTGTGTGCTCCGTGGACCTGCTATCCAGGCCCCAGACGTCAGCAGAAGCATCGGTGAGAAAGTCTGTCTGTAATTCCTGAGCAAAGAGCTGTCCTGGTGCTCCAGCTGCGGGTGGGAGGTGGCTGCGGGGAGGCGAAGGGCAGCGGGAGGGCAGGGCTGCTGTGGGGCTGGTGGGATGGAGAGGGACAGCAGAGGGTGAGCAGAGCACTCTCTCAGCAGGGTTTGATTCCTGGGGGTTTCCCCCATGGAATATGTGCTGCCGTGGCACCCCCACAGTATTTCCAGCCACCCCCAGGGTGCTGCGGGTGCCTGAGGCACTGAGGATGGTGCCAAGCTGCTGCTCATCCTCATGCCAGCTCCTGGGCTACTGGGGAGGAAGGGGTGGAGAGGTGCAGAAACGCTGAGATTGCTTTATAAATTATTGCCTGGCTTCAGCTGACACATTTCAAGCTTCAAAAGAGGCATAAGCACTACTCATAGGGTTTAAACTGTAAATCCTTAAAAAAAAAAATCCTTGAAAACCAAAGAAAGGCAACGCCAGGACCAAAACTTCCCTCACTTCATTTATATTTTACAATAGTTCAGCTCGTCAGTAGATATAATTTGTGATTCCTGCTCAGAAGATGCTCAGAACTGCCACAAAACTGCCAAAAGACACCAACTTTTGTTTTATTTTGTCCTTGCTGCTCCGTCCCTTTAGAATGGGCCAACAATAAACTATAGTTAATGTAAAGTATTAAAAGTGAAGTTCTCCCCAGGCTGATACTCAGCGCATGGACTTCCAGGTCTTCATGGTCATGTTATAAATCAGCTGTGAATTAAACCTCTGTCACAACACAGCATAAAATGGCTCTCTGCTTGCTGCTGTTGTTCCATACTGTAC
Source organism: Platysteira castanea (assembly GCA_013397175.1). NCBI lineage: Eukaryota > Metazoa > Chordata > Aves > Passeriformes > Platysteira > Platysteira castanea. The sequence continues at coordinate 2,247,119 of VYXC01005072.1, forward strand.
AATGTAACGTGACCAGTTTCAGAATAGAATTTCCTGCACTGTTAACAGGTGTTTCCCATTTGGGAATGCTGCCCATTAACAGAGATATTTTTATATAAGAGCTCACATAAACAGGTGTCGGGTGCTGAGGTTTTTGTTGTTCACAGTTTAATAGATTGACAGATTTTAGGTTCATTAGATCATCGTAGCTGATTTCCTCCGTACCACACATTTAGAGTCACTTTAGAGAACAGATTCTTTGTGCTGTTGTAAGTGCTCTTTATAAATTTTATGTTCATCACATGGACCAAAAAGAAGAGAACTAAAAAAGAAATAAAAAATACTATTGGCTGGAGGCTCAAAAAGAAAATGTCAGGGGAACATCACAGTCTATCTGTCGCTAAGTGTGAAGATCCCAGTACTTAGGAACACTATAAGTTGCCACATGTCTGCACAGACATGTGCCAGATGTGTTTTCTGCCAGCCACTGGTTGCTTAAACTTCTTGCTGAAAATATCTGGGGCAAAAATCCAAGAGAAAACTTTGAGGAATGCTGCATGTTGAAAAGAAAATGTTAATTTTAATAACCACTGCTATCTCCATTATATTCTCATGACATAAGAAAATGCAATTCAGTAATTTTTATTGTCTGGAGACAGTGAGGAGCAGCATCCCATATCACCACATCCTGGCTCACATTCCCCTTTTCTGCTGCAGCAGTGCCCTGGTCTGACTAAAATAAAATAGATCAAGTGAAGATTCAGATTTGAAATTATTTTCTTCTCACAAAATGTCCCTTCACCAAAATGAACCAGGTTTCATGTGGAAACAAAGGGGTTTTGTTTATTTCTGGCAGGTTTTAGCTGATTTCTGAGGTGCTGATGTGCCCAGTTTGGCAACAAGGGAGCAGCTTCTCACCCACAGAAAACCCAGTGCAGGAATCCCTGCTCACCCATCAGCCTGCAGGCCTTGTCTCCAGAAGGATTCCTGCAACACACATCCTGGAGGAGCCTGAAATTCTGAGTATCCAAATTCTGGGTGCCTTGACTCAGATTTCGGGGTCTGTCCCTCCTCTGCCAGCCCAGATTGCTCCGCACAGCCTGGCTCTTCTCTGCCGCCCTGGGACATGAAACTAATTCGGTTTCTTGATTTTTCCAAATTAATTTCTCCAGGATTTTCCTTCTGTCAGAAACTGTCATATGCTCATTTAATTTCTCCAGGATTTTCCCTCTGTCAGCAACTGTCACATGCTCATTGGTTTTGTTCTGATCTTGAACAGAATTTTTTAAACTATCGGAATGCAGAGAAGAGGATTTTCCAAGCTTACACCATCTCTGCCTTTCATTTTTAAAAGCACTTGTTCACATCTCTTCACACTTAGCCTGGTCAGTCTTTTGTTTTGCTGTATTCTCATTGTCTTGCTTTTCCCCATTGCGTCCTGCTTCCAATTATGATTTAATGTAAGCTCAAAACTCTATCCCAAACACAAAGACTCCTCTTGCCCTCTACACTGCTTTCATTTCCCTCCACCCCCAGGTTTTCTTTTGTTTCTTTAGCTCCAGAATAGCCTCACAAATCAGCCTGCAGCTGAAATTCAGTTCTTTTGGATGTGTCTCCTCTTCTGTTCTGGGGACCCTTGGATCCCCTACTTGCCTCTTGCTCCCAGTGTCAAATCTCCAAACTTTCTTGTGAGCACTTATTTCTCGTGGAGGGAAAGAAAAGAAAGTCAAGCAAAGGAACACGCTCTGGAATAGGTCATTCTGTTAGCAGAAACTGATGGCAAGAATAAAAATAAATCTCATCGCTCTGACAGTTACTCATTTTAAAAGGACTGATGGGAGACAAGCATAAAAAACAAAAGCCCCAAAGCAGATTTGAGCAAGAGGGCAAGAAGCATAGATCTAACAACCTAATAAAGCCTCAGCCAAAACAATTTTAGAGAGGAGAGAGCTCCAGCAGAAGGGAGCATATGTTTGACTCAGCCTGATTAGAAGAAATAAATAGAGGTGCAGCCATCCTGGGAGAGAAAACGTCCTGAGTCAGCAAACAGAGACCAGCCCAGGGGTGAGCCTGTGAGAGAGGAGCACAAAGCTCTCAGTAACCTTGTAAATGGTGTGTGCTTAATTTGGGCAGGCTTGTTCCAAGAAAAGAAAAAGCAAAAATAGACATAATCCAGAGAAACACACACACAAAAAAGGGAAAAAGATGAAAATAAGTGGAACCTCAGTAAAAGGAGGCATTCAAGATTTATTTGTTTCTATAACAGGAGAAGAAAAACAAGAGGAGGTTCTCTTACCAAATAAAAGATGCTACAATGTAGGCTGGTCAGATGATCCTATTCAGCACTGCCCACAACAAGGTGATGCTGAAAATGATGGTACTTTCTCCTATAATGTGCAATTAGTCTGTGTAACCTATTGGTGTGGCCCTGGTTTTTCTTAGCCTTCTGATAATTTACATATTTGGAGTCAGATTTTCACACTCTTTCACGTAAACAATATCCAATGTTTACTTAACTGTATTTTCTGTTTTTCATTCCTTTTGTGATAAGAGAAAGTTTGATGAGCATCCTTTTTCTCCAGTGGGATTGGAGAGGAAGTGACATGTCCTCCAATCCCTTGTGGAACTGAGAAACCTATAAAGTACGAGAAATGTAAATAAAGCCTTTCTTTTTTTCTCTTTCTGCTGAACCTAGCAGGTGTGAAAGTTTCCTTTATTGTGTCCTTTACCGACACATATTGCAGCTGGATTTAAGGGGAGTTGTACCTTGAGATGGACCAGCACCGTTAGCAGGAGTTACACACACACATAAATATCAGTCTTACAAAATGAGCATTCTTGTGTGTTTTCAGACATTTTCCCCCCTTGTTTTCAAACAAGACCTGGATGACCATTAGGATGTTAATGAATTGCAAAGTAAAACGATTCATTAGTCCAGAGGGAAGGTTAATAAAACATAACCCCTTCCAGTGCGTGCTCACCACATCATCAAACCCAGAGCCTAAAACAGGCACATCTCAGAGTACTGAAATGCTGCTGATGGAGGCTGGAGGAAAGACTTCCGCTAATGGATTTCGGATCAGCATTTAGGAGGAAACAAAACGATCACATTTAATGGCAACTACCATAAGAACCAACCACCAAGCAGATGCCAAGAGTGGGGGAGTTCAGGCAAACCTGCCAAGGCCAGTGTGCCTCAGTGCACCCACTCCTCTGGGAGCTGCTCACCACCGCTGGACTCTTCCCCTTAGAAGTGAAAGTGGCGCTTTTAAGTCCATCACAGGACAAACTGGTGCTATTTTGCTGTAAAAAGACATAAAAGACAGATGAGTGGCTTTGCAGGGGACTTTTTTTATGCACATGGGCTCAAGGACACCCAGTAATGGCTCTCTGCAGAGTTAAATTGCTTTTTTGCCCCGTGAAAGTTTTGGGCTTGTCAGCTGTACGCTCAGAGAAACCCTAATTTCTGACTTAAATCCAGGTAAAGCAGAACTGATGGATGTGAGCATCAGTTTAAACTGATGTAGAATTGATATAAGCAGAAGGGCAGATTATTCCTGACATATTGGATGGGAGCAAGAAAGATGAGTTCAACACCAGTTCTGTCCCAAGCTTGGTGGAGTTGATCTGAATGGTTCAGAAGTGTCTCCAGAAATTATAAAACACATAAATGAACAATTATAAGTCATATTCATCTCTCTTTCTAGAGTGTCAGGATTTTTCTGGGTTTTTTTGCTATTGTTTAGTTAAAAAGCAATTTTTGATAAGATATAACTTTTTACATGTATATAAGATATTTACCCAAAGAATGAAAGCCATTCAAAATAAAAATCACCCTAAAAAATATAAAAAGTACATCCCAAGTTTACAATTGGATAAATGAGGTATCTAAAAACCGTAGGAGAATCATCTGCAGCTAAAGCATCACCTAAAAATGTAATTCCCTATTCTTTTTAAAGTCAGCTTCAGCTAGCCCTTAAAATTTCTATAAAGCACAATTCACAACTCAGGGTTTTGCTGAGATGTTCAATTACACTTTCAAAATATTTAAGATTCATTTCCTACTAAGTGCCAAACTACATCTCAGGAAAAAAAGATGTAAATTCATAGTGAGAATTTAAGTAATGTATTCCATGAGAGAACAGCAGAGTGCCACATTTCTTTTATAGTGGCACATTAACCTCCTCATATCAGTTTGTTGAAAGGAAAAAAATCCCTTCACTCTACAAGACCAAAAAGCCTTATTTTCCCCCATTACTGTTTGTTTGCATTTTTAGGATTCCTTCAAAGAGAAAAGCTTAATGCATCCATGGGAGGGGGACTAGATGATTTTCATCCCAGACTTCTGAGGGAAATGGCAAAGCAAACTGCAGGGCTGGCAATTTACTGCTCAAACCGGTACAAGACCAGTGTGACTGGAGAAAAGCAAATAAAATATCGTGGAGGAAACAGGAGGTGCTTTTATTTAACCCAGGGCAGCAAACCGCTGGCTGTTCAGCTGAGTTTGGTGTGCAGGGTAATTTGGGTTGCTACCAAGGAGAAAGAATTACTGTGGTTAAATGAAATATGTCTTTGTCACAGAGAACCCGAAAGATTCCCCATTACTGGTACAGCCTCTGCGTGAGGTTTGGAGCTAATCAGGGTGGAAAAAAACATTTTGTTGAGTGGGAAACAGAAAATGCAACTAAGCTTTACTAATAATAGCCCATGCCAAACTACCCTGATATTTTGTTTGAAAACAAATCCCCAAAAGCAATAGGTTAAGTAAGGCGAGGAAATGCAGCGGGTCTGATTTATCCCAGTGTCTCTGAAGCAGCTGGGATAAGGTGCTCTGGATGCTGGGAAAGTGGGGAGCTTTGAAGTGGTGCTGATTTGTCTGAATAAAAGCAGACACGAGAGGAGGAGGGAAACTAAAAATCATGGCTGCCATGGGTCCTGCTGAATTTTCCTGTTAATGATACAGACACAAGGAGGAGAAGTGTGTGGATTATATTCCCTAGAGACACACACCGGAAAGTGCTGCCAACATGGAATGTAGGAAGAGGGCTGGAGGACAGCGGGGCTGAAGGAGATGGAAAGAAATTCAACCTTCTGCAAGGACACATACATGGAAATTAATAAAATCTTCAGCTAATAGCTAGAGGCTGCTCTTTTAAGTGCTTCATCCAAAGGCTTTCCCCGTGCGAGATGAGAGCTTGGTAACGAGAGCACATTTGCCTGCAGCTGCCATGGCTGGCTCCTCTCCACCACCTTCTCCCTCTTGCCCCATGGCCTCTCTCCTCTCATATGGCCTGAAATAAATTTTGCTCATGATCAAAGCACAGTTTCCTCTTACCTGTACACCTGCTGTATTCCTCTTACGTGACAGAGGTGAGTGAAGCCTGAAGCTCTGTGTCCTTGCAGGCAGCTGAGCCTCCTCGCTTTGCAGGTCTGCGGGGAAAGGATTGCGATGTTCGTTTTGTCTGCCACCCCTCACCTGGTGTCCCTTCCCATCTCCAGCCCCACTGTTGTTTGCTGCTCTCTCACTCCAAAAGGTGAAAGGGAAAGTGGCTCCTGAGATTTACGTGTGCCCTTCTGGAAAGGAAAGGATGTGGTTTTGCCTCTCAGACTCATGAAGGAACTCAGGCACAGGTTTTCGCTACTCTAAAAGTAGGCTGTGGTTACAGCCTCCACTTCCTGCCCCATCTGTCTTCTAACCTTGGCATTAACAGTGAACAGAAGTCTTTTACTCAGAGTTGACAAATTAATTCTGGAATGGGGTTATGGGCTCTGAATCCTGTTTTCACAGCATCTCCTGTCTCATGGATGTGGGTCAGTGCTAAACCGTGGATCAATGGAGGATTGCAGATCCAGCCCTCTCTTTAGTATTTCCTAAGGCAGGCTTAAGTATTCCCTTCTTTACTCGCTGCCTGCTTTGAATCTCGTTCTGAGGCACTTAATCCTCTCCCTTCACCCCAGAGGGAATTCAGGCATCTTGCTCAACTCTGTGAGCTCTGCTCCTGGAACAAAGCCTGCAACCGCCAGGGATCGCACACTCCAAACGCCTCTCTCTGTTTATAAGGCCAAGTTTTGGGTTCTAATGGCACCAGTCATCTGAGAGGGCATGGCCCAGCCACTTGCATGACACAGCTCCAGCATTGCCTCAGAACCTCGTGTCTGGCTCTTGATACAAAACTCTGGGATAAGTACTTTTCCCCACTGGAAGCTGCTCATCAAATCATTTAACCCAAGAAAGGTTCCTAAAAGGAGCAACATCCTGAGAGGCAAAGGAGGAACAGGAGAGTTTATCTGTGCTAGAAACAGGCTTTATAGCCCTGAAATTATGTGACTTTTTTATTTCCCCCCAATAATTTCAAGTCTAAATACTGTGTAAACAAGGAATCCCTTGTAAATAAATTTAAGGGCTGGGTAGTGATTCTGCAGGTGTGTGGGAGAGAATTGTGCCTAAGCAGGAAAAGGAGGTTATTCCCTGTCAGACAATTTGGATCCTGGCATGAATTCCAAATTTAAGCAGTCAAACCACAACAACACGAAATGCAGTTGGACAGGACAATAATCTTAGCAATACTTAAACCAGTTCCTTCCCCACAGGAAGGCAAGCATGTACCTTTCAAAGAGTGTAAAATTCAAAGTGGAAACCCATCACCAGCCTTGGACTGGGGTCTCGGAAGATCCCACAGCATCACCCTGTCCAGCTGCTCAGCACATATGGATCTCTATAGCTCGAAGGCCATGTTTTCCAAGTCTGAGACTGGCAGTAAGGTGACTCAGTGCCCCAGTCTGCTGCCCCATCTCCCCTACAGTAGCCTTCCTCTTCACATCCCTTTCACTGCTCTTCTCTTTTTTCAAATTACTATTTTCTCTTCGGGTATCCTTCACCTGTCACGAAGGTTTAACTGCTTAAACTTTTCCAGAGCAGCTCTTCCACCAGTGCTGCTCTGCCAAGTGAGAAGTGGCAGCTCTGCCCTGCCCTGGTGCTCCTGCCCCCTGCACCAGCTTTGGGTCCCGGCTGCACACCAGTGGTTTCCTGGAGTGCACCTGGCTGCCTCTGTCAGCCCACAAGCCCTAAGAATCATCCCATTTTTGTTGGTTTCTGGATGCTGTTACAATTAATTCTCTACCTTCCATAACCTCTCCTTGTCCCTTAGTTAAATGGACTAAATTTAAGTGCCAAGAACCCAGCTGGGTGAATAGTGCAGGACTGAGACTGAATGGAGAAAATCCTGGGAGCTATCGATCCACTTGGTTTCCCAACATATTCTGCCACAGCCCAGGCTTTTAACACCACCCAGGAACACAAGGCCTGACTAATGGCCACTGAAATTCAGCACTGAAGTTTTGAAGAGGTTTATTTAAATGAATTTTCCTTGGCATTTTCTTTACAAGTTATAAAAAGCCTCTTTCTTGCTTCAGTAGTTATACTGTGTATATTCTCTTGGACTTTCATACTCATTCTCTCTTGTTTGGAAGCCAAACAAATTTATCTCCAGCTTTCATCTACTTCAAAAAGGGTATTTGTTTGCTGCTGTTACGTCTGTGGTACATATCAAAACCATGCAGGCTTATCAAGTGTTAACAGTGTTTATCTCCAAATTTTGCAGTTGTTTTCAGATACATTGAAATGTGTTTTTCTCGTGTTCAGCCATATTTCATTAAGAGAATGCTATGGCTTTTATAATCTTTGAGTGCTACTTTTAAGATAGATGCATACGAATATCTGTCACATTTAATTATCTCCTCCATCAAATTCAGTAAGTGGCCTATTAAAAGCAAAATGACTGGTTCATACACTCATTAGAAAAGGGAGATTTCATGGTACAACAAAGAGGAAATGAAATTTTTATTTCTGACTCTCCGAGAAAGAAAAGAGAAATCACAATGCTTAAAGAGGAAAGTTTAATCTCCTGCATGAGCTAAAAGAATGCAGAAGATTTGTTTTATGCTATTGGTACGAGTTAAAGATCCTTTGATCACTGGTTCAAACCCAACTCTGTACAGGGAGAGTGAAAGTTATAATTAAATACCTAATAACTAATTGGTTATATATAAACAAGTTGTTTTCAGCCTAGTTTTCAATGCACAGGCCAAAAAAATCCACTTGGGCTCACTCCTCACAACACAAACCAGGCATGATTTTGCACTGTGATTACTGATTGGAAACGGTTGAACTCTGTGACAAGGCACCAAAGTAATTTTTCCTTTTGCTGTGTAGCCAAGGACAGCGTTCTATTCCCTGTCTGGACTTGACCTTGAGCAGCAGGGATGGCTGGCTGCCTTTGTCTGCACTCAGGAGCAGTTCTGTGATGGATTTCTGTGCACCACAAGCAGCTCACTGGTGCCACAGAGGCCCTGGCCATGTTGCCATCGATTCTGATGTCTCTTCTGCTCACGGATACTGAACTTTCCTGCCCGGGTGGAGCTGCCTGGTGGTGGCTGTCCCTGGAGCCCAGGTCAGAGGATTTGTGGCACCACCCCTTCTTCTCCTCCACCTCTCCTTGCAGTGCCATTCCTCTGGTTCAGTATTTCCTGCCTCCTCTGGAATTTAAGGTCTGAACCACGTTGTACTTCAGTGGTTGGTTCTATTTTCTCAGCACTTGCTCTGCCTCACCTCAGAGTCTATCCATGAATATGAAAAAAGAGGAGATAATGCCCATTTAATGGATAATGTCCATTTTATAGAAATCATAACTAAAGTTATTCATATTTTCCTTTCCAGGTAACCTCAGCTTCATCCCACAGCTTCTTATGAGTGACCCCAAAGAAGTACAGTTGATTTATCACTTTATTATTTTTATAATCTGATGCTTTTCCAGGATGCTGAGTAGTTCTATTGTTTTCCTGCACCACACTTCCTCTTCTGCTTTCCTTCCCTCTGGCACACTTTTGGGAATACCCTGGGTTCCTCCAAACCCCTGTCTTGCCCCTGCCAAATGGGATTCAGTTCAAGGACAGAGAGGGACCTGGTCTGACAGCTCTGGACACGGCTTGAGAGGAGAGGCGTGGTGAGATGTGCAGTTTTGGGTGTGTGAGGGGGAAATAGACACCTTTAGCTCCATTTATTGTAATGATGCCCCTCCCTACTATATTTTCTTTCCTTTTAACACCTCGAAAAATTTAGACACAAAACTTCCATTTCTATGCTCATGCTTTGTGGTTTTGTGCACCACATGGTGACACGTCCCCACTATTTATCCCCATGCCATGAGCTGTCACAAAAATACAGTTAAAAATGGCCATTTGCACTCCCATCCTTCTTTTCTACCCCAGTTTTCTTCTCTTCCTCCTGACCCCCGTGGCCCAGTAATCCCCACCTGTCCTTTTGCCCAGTCCCTTGGCATCATACTGCAGGTTTTTCTGCAGACAGATAAACTCAGTTTACAATTTAGGCATCTGGACTAACTGGATCAAGCAGCGGTTCTGCTGCTGAGAACAGTGAATACAATTTTTCATCCTCATCAACAGTAAAGTGTGGTTTTAGGCACTGGGTTTGCTGCTGTGCCTTGGAGTGGTGGATTTATAACCTTAGAAAATCAGGATCTGAGGATGTACATATATAATCTACAAGGAGCACAGCCATCTGTAGTAACAGGGAGATTTTTCTGCAGATAGCTCATAGTGTGAGCCTCATAAAGGTTTCATGTAACAAAGCTACGCCAGGCTTTAAAGCCAGATCTTTACAAGTCCTAATTTATATTTCACATTTAAATAAATGGCCAGATTTTCAGAAGTGTTAGTGAAAAAGTTTGTCTCATTTGGGCTCATGAGCCGAGTTCAGAAGTGAGAATATGAAAGACGTGCACATTTCCTGGGAAGCAGAGCTTGCTTGCAAGAGCAGAGGGGCTGCAACAGGCAAGTACATCCCAGCTCCTTCCCATTTCCCTTTGCTGCTCCTGTGTGTACAAAACCCCCATGCTTGGCTGGTGCACAGAAAAAAATAGGTGGAAAGGTTTAAGTTTTAAAGAAAACTGTTCTACTGTCTTTTCTATCAATTAAAAAAAAAAACAACAAACAACCAACCAAAACCAACAAAAACAACCCCAAAACCTAATTAAAAAAAAACCCTACCAAACCCCATGAGGCTGTCTGACATCTTTATTTTTTTTCCTAAATACAGTTCTAACTGTCCAAAAGAAATCAAACTACAGTGGTTTCTATAGAAAACCTACCTGCTGCTTGCCCTGATAAGGCAATACCTACGTGCTTGCAGGTGTTCCACAATCTGCTTGGAAAATCTGTGAAAGAAGCATCACAGAATGTATTTAGCTATTAAGAGGGAGAAATCACTACATTATTTCATTTCTTTATTGTTAGAATATTTGATTATTTTGCAAGCCTTTCACCATATGTTGCTAATTGACGTACAACGGATGTGTGCTCTGTTGTCTCCATTAATTTGTAGAAGTGAAATATTTTGTTTTCCACTTAAACTAGCTAAGATCCAGTCTGAAAAAAATCCATAATTAGGTTCATACTGTTTGTAGAGTGCAGCAAGGGCATCCTGGCACTGTCAGCTGGGGAGGAGGAGGAGAAGAGAGAGAAGAATGAACTGCGTGAGTGAAATCTGCAGGCAGAAGAGATATTGGCATGAATGTCCCTCAGCTAACTGTGCTTTGGGAATGGGAAAATCAAATAAACTGTTAATATACCTCCCTGTAGTGAAGATATTGCTGGAAACAAATCAGCCCAGCTCAGAGGAGGGCAAAGGACTGAAGCTCTCGGGAGCCTCCATCCCTTTGAGCACTGGTTTGTGCCAGAAGGACCTCACAAAACCTCACCCCAGCCAGCCCAGAATATCTTTCTGATGTGTAATTCTGGTGACTGCCTGGTGTTAATTTCCAGTGTTAATTCTGGTGACTGGTGTTAATTTCCAGTGTTAATTCTGGTGACTGTCTGGTGTTAATTTCCAGTGTTAATTCTGGTGACTGTCCTGGATGGTGCTGCCTGCTCCTGATGTGCTGTGGAGCAGAGATCCTAAAACGAGTCAGACTTCTCAGCCCCTTCAGAAGATTAACTGGGATGAGGTTGACCAGTCACGGTCTCTTCCCCACTCCTCTTGCCCAGTCCTCAGAGCAGAGGGGAGGCTGGAATGCACAGCCTTGCCTTGGAGCCTCAGGGAGCTGCTCTTTTCCTTCCCTTAAATCACTGTGATTTAACGGCTAGTTTAAAAGACCACAAGTCCGGGCTGCCAAACTCTTACCCAAGCTCCACTTTTGCCCTCAGCACTCTGACTTTCTGCCATGCATCTCTGGAAAACCTGAATCCATCCTCCATAAGAAATTCAATATTGCTATTATGTTTCAGGGCCTCATTAACATGAGTAAAATCCTCTTCTGAAAGGCACCATAGAGTGACGGGATTTTATATTTTCTCTTTCTAGCAGTGATTACTTTTCCATCCCTGTCATTCAGTGGAATGAGCTTCATATTTATTTAGAACCTGAGAATTCAGATTTACTATGCAAAAAACTCTGCAGAGCTGGCAGCTCACTTTTCTTCTAGAGGACCTCCAGTGAATACTTGCAGACACTCCACCATCTTCTCCAATACAAATTCTGGGTCATGTCCAAAGTCCTTGTAAATTATCATTGTCTTTTTATGCCTTAAGAGCAGGAAGTAATCAGTGGTCTAAAAAAAAAGGAGAAAATTGACCGCCTATCTCTCTGACTAGATATACACCCAGAAAAAGAACTGAACACAGCAAAGCAATAACAGAAGTTGATCAATCTTAGATGCTGTGGCACTCACAGATGTATCCTCCCAAAGATGAATTTTCTGTCACAAGTCCAAACCACTAAAGCATGAGGAATAGCAGTAGCAGATACCGCTGATTGTAAGAAGCAGGAGTCTCTGATAGTTATCTAAATATCTCATAAAAAATGATTATTTTCTGTCTCCAGGCTTGCCTTCCAGGTAGAAATGGAATATTGCCTCTAAACGTTATTAAGGAACAGATGGGTCTGCACTCCAGATCCGCTTTCCCTCCAATAGCAGCAAAGCTCTTCATCATTGAAAGGCTGAATATTTGCCTGAAACTCATGAATTACTGCAAACCAGTTCTGGTCAGGACAGGGCTATGTCAGAGACCTCCAAGAAATAAAACAAAAAGCACCAAACTGTGGCCTTATAAAGCCACCCAGACAGATTTTTTGATTGTAGCATGAAAATACAGTTTGAATTTTTGCTAATTTCTCTAAAGCAGAGTCAAATCAGCTCAAGTTTGAGGCAGCTGAAGGGCACTGACTGACTTAGTGGCAATAACATGCAAACAAAAGCAACAACTGTTGTAGCTGGCACTTCTGCAGAAGTTTCAGCTGTGACTTCACAGCACGACCCGCTCATCTTTCAGATATGCTTGTCCTGGCAGAGAAGCCAGAGGCTGGTTTTCCTTGGCAGTGCCCACAGCTGGTGACGTGTGGCACGAGGAAGGAGCGGAGGGAACGGGCTCCTGTCCTGAACCCCGGGGGCTGTGCTGCTGCTGCTGCTGCTGTGCTGAAGGCACTGCTGAGGCTCTCATCGGCTGCGTTGCATCATCATTAACCAACACCAAAACCAGACAAAAGGCACAGGTTCTCTGAGTCCTCCTCAGTGTTTGTTGTCCAAAACCCTTCACTTTTGGCTTCAAAAATAGCTAAAGCCTTCACAATTTAATACGGCAAACAACGTCCCCTGATAGATGGCTTTACACCTGTTTTAGAGAGGACTGTGCAGAAGCACACTTAGCTCCCACTCCAAAGGCTGTGGAGATTAATGGAGAAGCTCCAGCTGGAATGAGCAGGTGTCACACCTTTTCCTCAGTGCATGGTATTTCCATTAGCCCATTCTAAATCTGCAAATTGCTGAATCAGGCTTTTGTCAGTCCACGTACTGGCTGCAGCTCCTCCATCACCAGACATAGCAGGTCAGCTCTCACACACTTCTCTCAGAAGATGAGGATAACTGAACTTGGGCTGTTGTGACAATAGGCTGCATCTTTTGATGTTGTCCCCACCTGTACTGTAACATTTTTGTTTTGTTTCATGACAGTTTCTGGGACTCTCTTTTCCATTCTCTGTATAATCACCAGGTTTCTATCCTCTGAGTATTGTACAGTAGAACACATCCAATTTACTGGTTTCTCACTGCCAGCAGTGCACCTCAGTTTCCAGAAGGAAACCCTGTTGCATGTGTCATTGGAGGGGAGAGCTTTTGGTTTGTCAAGTTATCTATGCACTTAAAAAAGAAAACAAGCTGTCTGAAATCAAAAGGGTACATTGTCCCCCATGCTCTGAAATTCAATTTTGAAATCAATGGGGCAATTGATTTAAAGTTCAAGTTGAAAGCAAAGTCCTGAAACTGCCCAAAAGCCTGGCAGTATGTCAGCCCGAGCTGTGATGTTTTAAGGGCCTCATTCATCCCATGGACATTTTGTGCTGGATGATCCATTACGATTTTTGCTGTTCTGTTCTTCTCATAAAACCATCAGGACTCTCTCCTTCTGTCTGTCTTTAAAAAAAAAAGAAAAAGAAAAAAAAAATCCAATTTTTCCAGTTAAGTCATTCTTTGGCACTGGGAACACAGGAAGTAATTTCTCACTGTCAGCTGGGAAACCATAAAATTTGACTGGGTCAAGCCCTTAATCCCTCTCCAGCATCACCGGTCACATTGCCACCCTTAGAGCAGGGCTATATATAGGGACAGGACAGGGGGGATGCTGCTAACACAGCCTTTCTCTCTGTAAAAGTGGCCTCAGACAACCTTGCTTCCAGCTCTTAGACCCTAGGGCAAGATTACACCTTTTTGTCCCCAGTACTTGGTAAGAAGAGGTTGGAAGAAAAAATACAGTTTTCAAGTCCTAAGAGCAAATGTTACTCACTGAAATAGAGTGTCAGGTAAATAAATGAGTTGTACAGTCTGCAGCATAGACAAATAATGTTGAAAAGTTGCAAAAAAAGAAATATTTTGACTTGTAGGGTCCATTTCAGGTCCTGTTATTTCAGTAGTTTCTTCGCCGGTAACTCGCATCCCACCAGCTGAGACTGACAGTGTTTTACACACCACAGATTTTAAATATCAAAATGACAGTTTCTCACATGTTGTTGTCCATCAGTACGAGCCATGATTGCTGTTTGGAGAAGATGTGATTGCCAACCTGTGGCTGGTGTGATTGCTCTTTGCAATCTGCTGTTCCTGAATGATTTTTTGGGGGAGTGTGGGGGTGGTAAGCGGCTGGGCTGGAGCGCACTTCCCATATAAATGTTTCTGTCCTGGTTTCTCACGGTAGTTCTTATGTAATTACAGCGTGCTCTGTGTGCATTTTGAGCAATTGGTCTCTTTTGAATATTTTTATACCCATTTTATACCCACTGGCTAATCTGGGAGCTGTTAAGACCCTGTAAGTTTCCTATAGGTAAACAGGGAGAATAGACAATTAGTATTCCCATTGAGATAAGGCTTACCATGGTCAGGAATATTTTCCCTGAGAAGTTTAGCTCTCCAGAGGAACAGACATTAAAAATCCTTTTGTACTTGATGAAAAAAGTGGTATTAAAAAGGAATTCACACAGCAGCTGTGATTTAAGACAGTTGCATGGGGCTTCATTGGTTCCACTGTGCACAGACCTATTTGTTTCCAGACATTGTCTTGGATGTAGAGTATATATGCAAACTTTGTTCCACCCTCCGACATAACCATATATCTGCAGTGAAAAGCCTGGCTGTAATTGCTGGAAGAACACAGAAGTTATTGGCTCTTTAGTCTGCCTAGTCCAGAGGAAAATGATCCTGGGGAAAATTCTTCTAAACCTTATTAGTGGCAGTTGACTTATGACCTATATCACAGTAATTCTGACTTGATATTAATAAAGTCAATTGTGTTTCTCTGCACTCTAACTATCCACTTTCACATTATTTGCATATCTAATCTGGTTTTGGATTGAATTTAGCTTTTGTCCTCAGTGATATTTCATTTTGGTTAGTGCTGCTATGGATCACGCTGTGCTTTCTTTTATTTTGTATCAGCTTTTAATTTGTCGCCTTTCAGATCAATTGATTGTGACTTCATTAAGTCAGAGGGCAAATATTAGTAAGCATTTTTTCCTATCCCTCTGACTTTGTCTCCCTCTGTCCCTTCCACAGGGTTTGTCTCGCCTCCACGTTGTGTGATCTGTGCTGTTCCTGTGTCCCTTTAAGAAGGAGCCTCTCCACACTGCTAATCACTTTTATTGCCTACATGTGCACATTGTGTCTTCTCTCAAACAGGGTGGGCAAGTTCACAAAACTGGGCAGGGGAGAGAGCAGGAAGGGATGTTGTCGAGCTGACATTAATGAAGGATCTCATAGGCCAGTGGTTCCAATTCAAGCTACAATGTCACAGCTGAAACAATGTCAAGACCCATTTCACAACCTATTACAAAGGAAAAAACACACAACAACAAAAGCTCATAACCCTTTGGATGTTGCCCTGAGACCCATTCACACTGACAGGTTCTGCAGGATATTGGATGTTCTCATCTCACTGAGCAGAAATCATTTGGTGTTTCGCAGGGAGGGTTGGGCTTCTTGGAAGTCGAGCCCCTTTCTGCTGCTGCAAAAACAATTTGAAGAGAAGGTCCGGAGTGTTGGGTAAATGCCAGGCAAATAGGATGAAAAAAGCAGAAGGAAATATAAAGCTTACTGCATCCAAGAAGTAAATCTGAGCCCATGCCAGGAAAAGAATGTCAATACACATGTATAGAAAGGAATGTATGCTGTTTTATAGCAATTTAGAGTGATCATTTACCAGATGTTTTGGTTTACCACTGAAAAATAATAGATATATGAATAGCAAAGACCTTCCTCTTTCAAGAGAGTGAAAAAGAATCTTAATTGCACTGAATTTGTCACACTTTTTGTCCATTTGGTGGCAGATCACTTGTTCTAGAAGGTAACAGGCAGGGCTGCAGTGCCACCAGTTGCATTTCTGTGCACATTCACATATTGATTAATGTCCATCTTGATTTATTTTCAGAGGGCATAAGCAATGTCCTATAACAGGCACACACTTGCACTAAGTAACTGTTGATTCGTTTTGGACGTATGATCAAAACCATTCAGAAGCTTCAAAGCACTTTCTGTTTCATTTCTACACTTCACCCCCCTCCTCATTTTGTCCTTGGGGGGACAAAAAGCAGCAAAGACATGCAAATGCAATCACACTAGCCTCAGACGATGAATATTAAAACTTTGAGAGGTTCAGCTTTTTTCTGCTCCATGTCGATGTATGTTTGTTGCCATGGGTATGTGTGGGCAATGTGTAGGTGGCTTTTTAAATGTTTTGCAGCTCATTGAAAAGTTTATTTCTTTGAAGCCAACAATGAGCATTGTGCTTGTCCATGTGATATTTACTCTTTTATGTTGTGCACTAATTAGACTGATGTAAGAGTGAATCGGTTGACACTGTAAAAGTGAATGGCCCACTACTTTAGAAGTCTGGATGGTTTTAGGGTCATATTTGTGGCATTAATTTTGAATGTCAGGCTGTTTGAACCCTGCTGGGTGCACTGTTCAGGCACATATCAAAGCAGCATCTTCCCTGTGAATTTAGTGCTAGAATATTTCCCTCTTGTCTACAGAGAAAATCTACCACATAAAGTAGGGTAAGTTAGGACAGAGTTAATTCTTGAGATGCTCCCTGTGACTCTGGTGTTCTGAATTAAAATCAGTATCTGTGCAATGTTAATGCTGTAATTAAATTTCATTAGATTTAAAGCTCAACCTTTTCACAGTGAGGTAAAGAACATTCCTATATTGTTTTACTCATCATTGCAGTGAATTGCTTGAGAAAGTAAGGCTTGAAGGCCGAGATCCTCAATAGGATACTGAGACCTGAAAGGATCTCTGGCAGAATTCAGGGGTTTGAGATCAAGACTGCCACTCCACATCCTCCTCCTTCCTCAGGTGCACAGGAGGAGAGGACACAGAGCTGTGTCTGCCCCTCAGTAGGACCGTGAGTGTGTCCTGGAGTCCCACTCGTGCAAACCAATTACTCTGACTGCCATCCCCGTCCTCAAGAAGTCTTGTGTGGCTGGACTGATGGAATGGACTCTTGAGGGCCTGGAGTGCATTTCAGGATCCACCACCAGCTGAGATGCCCAGAAACCCTGGAGCATTAGTGCAAGGCTGCCCACAGGCCAACCTGCTCTCCTTACTGGCAGCCTCTGACCGAACACAGGGCTGAGTGGATTACTGAGGGCTCCCAAAAACCAGGTTTTGTGTTTGTGTTGCAATGCCTGCATCCTGTTGTCTCTCCTGTGCTTAGCTGACTATTTAAACCCTCACTGAACCAGCTTTCTGCCGACACCAACTGTCTCACTGGCTATTAGCCTGTCTCTAACCTCTGTGTTTACCGGGAAAATTATTGAGAGAAAGGTAACAAGGCAATCTGGGCATCATCTGACAGGTTCTGATTGCCAGCAGCTCTCTGGGCAAGGCCGGTGTCACCCAGGCAGGGAGCAGAGGTGAGGAGTCCGTGCTGATTCAATTATCACCACTCTGAACTGCCCTCAAAGGCTTGAGGTAACTCGCAGATCAGAAAGAAAGATGAGCTCGTAACCAGCCAAGTCCAAAGGCTTCCGAAGTCAATAGAAACCTTTTCATGGGATTCACTGAGTTGTGGATCAGGGCCATCAGCAGAGCTCTGACAAACGGGCAAACAGAGACATTGAAGATTCTCATCCCCCCATATATTAAATGGAGATGGAAGTGGGGAACTTAGCACAGAATCATCTCACCTGTACAGCATGTGCTGTATTTCTGCCTAAAAACCAGCTCTATATTCTGTATATGCTCTGTTGGCCTCATAAACTAAATCCTGCAGCTCTTTGCCTTGCACTCTCTAATATCCTACTGTACTTTGTAAGTGAATTCTCAGAAAAAAAATATTGTACTTGCAATTAATCAATCGTGCTGTGTTGTAATTAAATGACTATATCAAAAGGAAGAAATTAAAACTGGGTCCCTTAAAACAACTACTCAGTGATATAATTACAGCATACCCTACGAGCAAATTAGCTTCTGCCTATGTGAGATCTGACAAACTAATAAACACCTTGCTGTGTAAATTGAGACCAGGTATATTTTCAGACTCTTAATCACTGAAGCTTACCAAAGAGTGAAATGGCAAATCATTATTTGGATTTTTTTCTCCTTTCTGAGTGAAACACTCTTTCACTGCTAGTCTTAATTCTTCATATATCTTTGGAAAGTTTATTTCATTTGTCTTTCTAACATTATCTATTCTTTCTTTCTGTCCTTATGATATTTGCCATAGAAAGAAATATCTAGTTCATTTATTCACTGCTTTTTGGTGAGTAGAATTCATCAACAGAGAAACCAGCATTTGGGAATGGTAATGGTTATGAACCTCCTGGCCCATATAACTCCCTTATCACGCTGTTTAGAAAAGAGAAAAAAAATATTCTGTGACTGTATGAGAAATCTTTTTGATTAAAAATGTGCACAAAGCCAAGAATGTTCAACAGGTAACCACACAATCTTAATATAATCTCAAAGATCTTAATATATGAGAAACATTCTACTAGAGGAAAAAAGTCAATAAAATGATGGAAAGTAATTATGCTGAGAAGTGTAGGCAAAAAGAGAAAATCAGAGTTCAACAGATCATTTTAATTTACTGTCACCAGAGACATAAAGTTAACAAATGAGAAGATACCATATTCACATTGAAGTGTGCAGTAAATATGACAGAACATCATAAGAAATGTTCTGATATGATTCACTTAAAGCTTGTTCAAATTAATATACTACTTGTTGAAAATGTGTAGGAGCTGTTAAGTTTATTTTAAGGAAATATATTGACTTTAAGGAAGGAACAGTCACTGTGACAGACATTAAAACACTCAAGTGAATTAAGGAACATTATACTGAGTGTATAGAAAATGAAGGCATGATATCTCTGGAAGGGTTTTACAGTGTGAGAAATCTTTAATGAGGCATTTGAACTGCATGGAAGAACAGCTCTCATAGCCTTTGGAACATGACTACAAAGAAGATATTGATCTGTAGATGTTATCCGATTGTATGCCAGATTAAAAGACGACAAAATCTTCAGGAGGTAACTGAGAGGATTAACCTGTCAAGGAGATACCCCATAATGAGATTATCCCAATGTGAGACTCTTCACAAAGGGGAGGGATCATTCAGAAGGAGAGCCCGTGTTTAAAGGGAGCTTTAGAG
Organism: Platysteira castanea; assembly: GCA_013397175.1. NCBI lineage: Eukaryota > Metazoa > Chordata > Aves > Passeriformes > Platysteira > Platysteira castanea. Next base: position 2,266,309 of record VYXC01005072.1, read on the forward strand.
CGAGCTGGTTTGTGTGTGTGAGCACATGGGTGTGTGCGTACAGGCTTCGGTTTGACAGGAGGGCAGAAGCACACTGAGAGGAAATACTGATCTGTGTTCCAGACATACAGAGACGAAGCTCTGAGAGCCCTTCTCTTTCTAAGGCTCATTACAGAGCCCACTCTTCACTCTCCCCATGACCCCAAGCTCCACCATCGCTGTATTAAGCAAAATACATTTTACAACCCCAGAGAGCATTTCTGAGAAATAATCAGCTCTGTGCTTCTGTGAGTAGCTGCAGGGGCTACAGGTCAGCAGACTACAATTACCCCTCATAGTTGACTACACTTCCAGATTTATAGGAACTAAATGGTACTTTTAATACATTCTTAGGTATATCTAGATGGTATATCTATATCCACGCAGGTATCAGTTCTTTTCTAGGGGTGATTGGTGAGCCTGCCCCCTTGCCTACTGATCTATCACAATATTTACGTTGTCTGTTGTTTGTATTTACTGCGCATGCAGATTTTGCTCTGATCTTGCAAATTTCTGTGCAGGTGTTTACGGCGTATTAAATTTAAGAAATTTTCAGACTGCTACTGGAATGGCTTCTACCTTGTTCCAGGCAGGAACAACTATATCCAGCTAGCTGCATTTTAATGCTTGCCATAAAAAAGTTAACAATCACTAAATTCAGACCAAATGTTGCCTTCTACCTTAAGGTCTAGCACCATATCAGTTTATAAATAAAGGCTGATGAACTGATTCGGGAGGTAACTGATTCGGTAAGTGCATTTTTTCTGGTGTGTTGGGGCATTTTGTTACCTGGACTCACCTCTTTCTAAGCATGAGTTTACGATATAGATCCTTTGACTTTCCTGAAGTCTGTGTGTTGTGGAAGCTGTTTGTTGTTGAAACAGCACAAAGGTGCTAGAGGAAGTCTGTTTTAACAGCCAGGGCATGTCAAGGAACTTCCATCAAGGATGAATCAGATCTCTTTGCTGATTTCCTGCACTGTAATGAAGCAATATAGTGCTGAGTTAACTTTGAAGCTGGAATGATTACAATTCTGTATCTGCCCTCTTGTTCCCGACCATCATTTATACTCTCAAGGCCGAAGTCTATAATTCACACACTGAATGATCTTGTGCTGCCTGGGGAGTCCTGACTGCTCATAGATGGCAGTGCTTCCAAAGACTCTTCTGCAAAGCTGGACCTGGAGCAAATCCAGGAGACTTTATTAATTGATTCTCTCTTTTAGAAAGATTACTACCTATCTCTGTTCCAGTTTTCCCCTGTGAAAACTCTCTTTTTCTGCTGGAAGAAGCTCAGAAGGTCAGACCTGATAGCACCAAAGAATAAAGATGCTCAAGCTTAGTTTTATGGCTGCAAAAAAGGCCTGTCAATCTCAAGAGCTACCTGAGATATTGGATGAGCTCAAGAGATATCAGGTCCTTCTAGTGCAGATCTCTTCAGTAGCATGGGAAGGTCAACCTGCTGTGGCATCTTGACAAATGTGCAGCTACTGCAACGAGGAAATTCCTCTCAAATTACCTTCAAAATACTCCATTTGAAAGTCTGCTCAGCTTCCGAGCACGGTTTGTGTCATGTCTTGCTTGCTTTCATTTAATTCATCACAGCACTGTTAACCCTCCCGTTCCCTCCCTCTCTGAAAACAAGAGAAAGCAAACCCTTCCCTAAATATTTGGCACTCCTGTTCAGCATTTTTTGGTTTGTTCTCTCTAATAACGAGGTGCAGTGCTGTCCTTCCCCTTTGCTGTGTGCAGGTGGAGCTCAGGGCTGCCCCACAGGACACCCCAGGGGCTGTGCAGTGACCCCAGCGAGGACAGCCCCTCTGCCCCTGCGCTCCCCTGAGCGACGTGCGCGACAGTGCTGGGCACGAGAGCAAATTAGCAGACAGAGGTGAAGTAGATGATATAAATTATGCAAATTTAAAAGCCACATCACACAGAAGGTTAATGTACAAAGTCAGCGCACTTGGTAAGCGGGGAAAGCTGTTCATTTGGCTCCCGAAAAGGCTGCTGAGTGACAAGGGATAAGTCACTGGCAATGCTTCGAAAGGGTGGCTGAGACAGTGGGATTGGTCCCATCAAGGATGATTTAGGGACTACTTTTCATATTACATGTGTAAACTTGGCAGCAGGTGTATTTTGAGAAGAGAATGAATTTATTAGCATCAGGGAAGAGGGGCAACAAATGTGATGGAGCAAAGCCAACAAATTAAAAATAATTTGACAAAATTAATTAGGCTTATGTGCAAGTAAATGGGTGATACACTTTTTAGAAGGGAAGAATGAGGTGATGTAGCAGGGGACAGAAAATCATTACAAGGCTGTACTCTCAGGAGACATTGATCATGGTGGGGGCTTAAAGATGATTTTAGGTGATAAATAGATATATAAGAGTAGAGAAAGTCCAGCAATAATTTCAAGAGCATATTGACTGAAACATGTGAAATGTAAAAGGTGAAAAGGAAAGTTGGTTGATGCTCATTTATTAGTATTGATTTGCATTATAGTAGCAACTTTGTATCCCAGCCAAGTTCAGGATCCCATCCTGCTCGGCACTGGATCAACACACGGTGAGAGGTATTTTATAATCTAAATAGACTGCAGAACACAAAAGATAGAAAATAATTATAATCCCAAAAGACAGACAGAGAACTGAGACAGAGAGATGGTAAGGCTTGAGCTGTTTGGAAAATGTGACCTTTTAATTAAAAATACAGATGAAAATGAAAAATATTTAAATTTTGACACAATTCTCATGGGAAATTTTGAGCTGCAACTAAAAACCTTGGTGTTTTGGGTAACAACAAAAAGCAATGAAAATATTCCTGCATTTCTTTTCCTTTTCTGCCCTCACAAGACAAGCTTTTTCAAAGGAAATGGAAGAATGAATTTATTAATATGCACATTAGTTCTCTGCAAGCCAAGGTTCCAATTTAAAGAAGCACTAATTTGAAAGAGAATTTTCAGCCATTTTATATTGAGTGCTTTGATGTTTACCTAACAGGAGATTCACGGAATACCTGAACACTACTCTGTCCACACTACTGGAACCACAAGAAAATCCCTCTTAGAGACAGGGAAGAAGCTGCTTAGGAGTACAGGACTTCTCTTCTACAGGAGGTAGGGAGCTGTTATGGATTTTTCTCTGCTCTAGTTGCTACTTTCTAAAACCCCGTGAACGTTTAAGTTCACGGTGGCTTGCTCCACATTTAATAGTGTAAGAACTCATCCTCTACTCAGTGTGCCCTTAAAACATCTGTGAGAGGAGTGAGGAGCTGTAAATTCATCCCTTGCTGTGCTGTGCACTCGTTTCTTGGGGTAGACAAGAACATCACAGTTATTTTAGCATCATGGGGAAATAAGACAGACACCATTAACATTTTATGAACAGTTTTGGTCCTCGAATAAATACAAGACTCTCAGCAGAGATTGAAGCGGTAGGGCTGTAGCAACAACAAAAAAAAAGGGTTCAAAGGTTCGTGGGATGTAAGTCAAAAGGAAAGATTAGCGAGTCATAGGGGATTATCTGAGAAAAGAGGTAGATAAACTCCTGACAAAGGTGAAAGATTCATGCCAATAAGTTATCTGTGCTGCTGAATAATTCAAGAGAAAGAGAGCAAGGATTGAAGCTGAGAGAAATGGTTGAGCAAGAAGAGTTTCAGAACAGTCTCATATAAAAACTTTAGCTTCCCAAAGTCATCAGCAGAACTGAGAGTTAGAAAAGGATGTTACACAAAGGAAAAAGAGATCAAATTTTTTTACTTAATAGCTTTTATAAGGAACAATTTAAAACCAGCTGGGGATTTCCCAAAAATCAGCTTTAAAATTTTCCTGTTTATATGAGGAAAGGAACCCCTAAGTCAGCACTGGGTATTTCAGGCAGAACCCAGCCATTATTTCTTCTCTATTGCATCTTAGGTATTAATTATTTCATATTAATTATTTTATTGCATCCTAGTGCAGTGACCTTTTCCTTCTTGCAAGCTTCTCATCAGTGAGAAAGTGCTGCAGGAAATATTTTGCTTCCCTTTTTCAGATACAGCATTCTATTCTGGAAAAAAGCATCCATCTAAAGGATATTATTTTTATGAGGGGATATATCAAAAAGCAAAATCAGTGGAGCTGCTGGCTGAATTATTCCTTTGCCTTCCAAGATGTTCTAGTGACATTTGTCAGTGTCTGTCAAATGTTTAGAATACTTCAGAGGAAACAGCTTTACACTGCAGCTCCCCTTCAATAAACTTTTGACTTTCAGTGAATAGCTTATAAGCACGAGAAACTCAGTGTGTGACGGGGTTCTATCTCTGGACACAGAGAAATCCTCATTTTCAAGGATTTAGGATATGACAAGAAATCTATACCAAGAATAAACTGATTTCTGCTTCTTCACTTCCCCCCCACCCCCAACATTTAAATTTCTGGTTTTTAAAAAAATACTTAGCAAAAACGACTTAAAATTTGAAGACTGCAAAACTAAAATGAGCTGGAACATATATTAGTTGAGGGCCATATTTTTGGCTGTAGATGTTAACACCTTCCATGAGTCATCAGAGCAAGGCATTGTCCCCTTCCAGTCATAAGAATGGTTAGGATTTCCAAGGACATCAATATGCCACTTAAAGATGACAGGAAATACAATGAGGTCCACAAGTGGAGGGAACAAAACTCTCTTGGGAACAGTATCCAGTGCCCGTTTAAATATTTAAGTATCTAAAGATGCAAGCTGAGTCAGGAGGGGCTTTCCAAAAGACTTCTAACAGACAAAAAAAATAAAGATGAAAACGGCAGCAGAAGCAGCCACGGCAGCACTGCCAGGCCTGCCTTGTACCCTGCACGTGAGGAGCAGTAATCTGCTGGCTGTGAATCCCTGTCCCACTATCCCAACACTCCGGGTGCTAACGTGGCACTGGGAATGTGTCTTGGGAGAGCAAGGCAGTGAGGAGCTGGTGCTTTGTATTCACAAGGACTTGTTGTACCTTCCCCTCAAACCTCACCACTTGTTACAGAGAACTAAATAATGCCTCTTCTCTCTCTGCACACATTCCCTACAGTAAGATGTGGGAAACACTGCAAATCATCTGTGTCAGACCTCACTCTCAGCACAGCAAATAAATAATACATATTTACACCCCCGCACTCGTCCCCCTGTGTATTGAGCAGAGGAACATGAGGGATAGCAGCACACATGGGACCAGAGAGAAAATGGTAACCAGAAGATATTCCTCTGCCTGTGCTGATGGTTTTGGTGCAATAAATCATCCTGAAATGGCTCTCTGTAGCCAAAATGATGTTTCATGGATCCCAGACAAGAAGTCAAGAGCTCACCAGAGGATGACATTACGGAACAAAAACAAAGCACTGTCTCCTTGAAGAAATCTCCTCCATCTGCATGAGCATCTTCTGTTGGCTTTTCCCTGGAAAAGAGGGAACTGGCACAGCCCAAAAGATTTGGATGGCTCAAGCCCTTGGAGGATGTAATGATGTGCAAAGCTTCTTTTCACACACACACATATCTGTCAGCTGTACAGAGCGCGCTAAGCCACAGCCAGTCTCTGGAATTCCTATTTCACATGGCAAACAACAAGGAAAAAACTCTGCTGCCCCCAAAAATGGAAAAATCAGCAGGAAAGGCCAATCGCAAGTGGAGCATTATAAATTCCATAGTGTGTTACAGCCAATTTGTGAAACAGCTTGTTTATTTTTATCATCATACCATTAACCTGGCTACAGCTGACAGGCACAACAAGGATTATTAGCTCTTTATTTTGATTTGGAAAGATGTTCGGCATTCAGTCAATAGTTTCCTGTCCCATTCTCTGGGTATCTCCAATTTCTATCCTCACTAAAAAATATGAATATACATATACATATACATATACATATACATATACATATACATATACCAGAGGAGCAGATTATTCACTCTTCATGAATAGAGAAAATTATATTACACATTATATTACAGTAAAAGTCTGAGCTCCTGCTGGCTGCAGGTCATTGCAATACTAGGTACATATATAATAAATCAAAAGGACAATAATTTATTCTTGGCCACAGAGGACAGCTCAAAATGGTTTCTTCACAGTTTTGAGACATACCTAAGTGAAAAATCTGCAGCAAGATTGTCCCTTCATATGCATCCTTCGACAGAACTGAATATAAAAAAGAGCACCTGGAAAGACTGTTTCAAACCAATGTAAAATCACGTTGTGCTGTCAGTGAGGAATTCATGGCACAGCACCAAACACACGTCCCAGCTGATATGAAGGGAGTAATGGAAATCTTTTGGGATTCATGTGCAGCACAAAAATGCATTAAGGGTATTATTTAGACCCCTGAGATGTACAATGACCTTGTAATTACTGGCTTCACTCTCCAGTGACTTCTCATCAGGTCCAGGACTGATACTTACATTCCCAAGCCTTCTCCTTTGGCTTTAACTCTGCAGATTTTTTTTTTTTTAGAAAAAATAAACACGGCAGTAGTCACAGCAAGTTGAACTTTTTTTTCTTCAGTATTTCTCCTGCAATTCGTTTCTAAGTGATAACCAAGCACACAACCACATAAGGAAGCTCCTTGACTTTTCTGTGCTTCTCCTGTGCTCTTACAGAAGCCTTTCAGTCTTTTCTGTTTCAGGAGATAGACTTACCCAGCTTTGTTGTCTGGATGTTGTCTCTAATCACATCACATTCATAGCAGAAAACTGGGGTGGGTGTTTACAAAATTCAGCTCAGAGATTGGGCTATGCCAGCAAGGAAAAAATGAAGCTAAAGAACCTGGGAATTCTATTAAATCCTTTAAGGATGTTTTCCCTGATGATGTTCAGAAGGAAATATTTCCGTAATTATTTCACCAGGATTTATGGTTGCACCATTTTCTCCCAGAGAACCCCCAGAACAATGTGCCCAGATCAGCTCCTTCCACCCAGAGGCTGCAGATTCATCTACAGGACACAATCTTCAGCCCAAACAAGTCACAATGAAAGCAGAAAGATGATCCCATTTGAGTTGCACAGGTGCAAAATGCTTGGTTGTTAAATACTAACCAAGTGTGGTTTTCCTGGGACTTGGGATGACTTTTGAATATTTGGTTAAATGCTAGAATTTGCTCGACTAGGGATGGAAAATCACACAGTTTTTAGCTAAAACCAGATTCCCTAGGTCCTCTATGAACCATCTCTTTTTGCTGTTACCACTTCATGCAGCATGAAAATTGCACACATATGGAAAGACTGGCTCTGTGACTTAAAATGATTTCTTACTGAATCCTTCTCCTTTTTACAAATATGTATATCCTTTTTCTTTTTTTTTTTCCTCGTTGGGAACTGGGGCAACAGTGAGATTATTGGGAGTCACCAGATGGTGCTATTGTACATTGTCTGTCTGGTTCAGCTCATCTGGCTATCAAGGGAATCTCCTCAAGAAACGCAAAGCATCAGGTGTGGTGCAGCTCCTACCAAAATCTCCAGTAAACCTTGTCTCTTACCTCAGGTCCCCTGATGAAGAATTATGTTCATAGGTACGAAATCCATGAGACCTTTTAGTTTCTGTGGAAAAAGAAACAAAATACTCTGTGAAACCAGGTCATCTGCATCTGCATTCCTCACGTGAGTGATGGTCAATGCTATGAACTGGCAGTTTATGCCACAGTTATGAATTGCCTAAAGAAACTCAGAGTAAGAGAGAATGCCTGTAGAGGACGTGCCTGGAGACAAATGCTCCAGTCCTCTGGTGGGGAATAAAAATATTTTTGCCTGCTAGTCCAGGATGGAGATAAAGATGTGATGTTTGGATGCTTTATAATACTTGGATAGTTCTGTCAACTGAACCAGCTGCGTACACATTGTAAAAGGCCTGAAAAATGTATCAGCCTGAATGTGTTTTCATGCTGCTTGTTTCGTGGCAAAGAGTAAGGAACAAGACAACCTGTCATCTCTAAGGGCGTTTTACTTGCTGACTAAGGTTAATGTAATTCTTGGTGTGGAAGAAATGGTTTGGGATAAATTCTCTACAAACTGGGAGAGCAAGGAGCTGAGCTCGTCTGAACTCACTGCTGCTAAAACCCGTGAGACCACATGAACCCAGGCAAAATCCTGCTCAGCAGTGGGTGTTGGGAGAAGCAGAGTCTCACCAGGCTCTTGGGTAACCACAGAACCGTAAAATAAGAGGTGTGCCAAGGAAGAAAATCTGGCATAAATATGTGACAGCATTGATTCCTCTAATCAATGCCCTCAGGAAGTATTAGCACTCTGCCTCCTTGCTCCTCCGTGATTAATCAATAGAAACGCAGTTTCCAGTTAGGGCAAGTGTCACCAGCAGGCACAGCCAGAGCTCCAGGGCTGTTTCCTCAGTGTACAAATCCGTTTTGTCTGTTCTTGTTATGAGGTTTATGGTCTGCAAGGGTTTTGCATAAAGCAGCAGCAGCAGGCAGTGCAAAGCCAGTGTGATTCTGCTGTGGGATTGGAGGGTGCTGGGGATGGAAGGCAGCAGGGGATGGTGATTTTGGACACTGTCACATCAGCTCGCAGGGAGCTGGCAGCTTGCTCCAGCACTCCACTGGAAAATTGATTCCTCAACCCCCAAGATTTTAAATCTGTCCAATATGCCAGCAATATTAGGTCAGAACTGAAGGCTTTGGTTGAAGAATTACAATATTACACTTTGCCTCTGTTCTGTTTTTACACCATAATCTGAGTAGTGACACTGTGCAAAAGAGTTCACGGTCAGACAGAGTTTCTAGGGAGAAATTATGCTTTTTTTCTTAACCAGTTGGGAAAAGAGGTTATAAGAAGCCAGGATTCAGTTTCATTTTCTCTTCCATTTCAGCTCAAAGCTACAAAGAACCTGGATCAACTCCCATGTTAGCTGGCTGCATACCTGGACAAAAACACCTCTCTAAAGTTGCCTGAAAGTTACTGATCAACAGATCCCTCTCCATTCACCTTCTTTATTAAGCAGAAAACACGAGTAGTGTTTGTTTTTTCTGTGCTAGTGATCCAATATCCTGTCATGGTAGACTAGGGCTCCTAATTTATGTGCTGACATCTTTTGAATAAAGTATAAAGCTGAAATGTTGTCTGCAGCTCTTCTTTGCAACTGTTTTTAAATGTTGAAACAGCATTCTGTCTACATTGGAATTCCATTTCATTATTTTCTTTCTTAACTTGATTTGTGATTAAACTCATCTCTTCTCAGCTTCCCAGGCTCAAAAGCTGTTTTTCAGGAAGTTCTTCAACAACTATTGTTTTTTCCTTTCAGGCTGATGGCTCCCTGGCAATACTATAACTACAAGCTTTGAAATGGTGTTAGATAGATAAATAATGACATTTCCCAAAGAACATACAACCCGACTGCTTCCTTCAGAGACCAGCTTTTATCATTTTTTAGTCAACTTACTTATTTTGTAAACTCCATCAGGTTTCCATATAAGTAGATACCCTGAGGACTTTTTTCTGCTGAGTTTACTTGCTCCTTTTGCATCTGTTTTGACTGTTTTGACTTGGATCTAATCATAAGTAAATTTTATTTCTTGTTATTGGAGCTTGATTGCATATGATTATCTCTTAAGACACTTGGCATGTTTAATAACATTTGATTGCTATTACTTTATATCTCTGGCTTTCAGGGTTTAATAGACTGAAAGAGTTAATTGTTAATAACTATTATTAATAATTGCTTCCACTGAACCACCTTTCTTCTCTCAGGTGCACCCCCTACCCATTGGTTAGCAAACTCATCTGCACCCTTCATTTTGTTTTATCTCACTTAAATACCTAAATTTTGGTCTCAGACTGAGGGCAATCAGGGAAGCGCTGATTCCAGTAGCTGAGTCAGCATTCCTAAAATCTCCTTTCCTAAAATAAAGCAGTATTTTAGTTTGTGCATTCTGGTCTGAAGTTTTATTTTAATCCCTCTTTACTTAGCAGGAAAAATTACCAAAAAAGATTAAAAAACCTTAAAAACCCCAATTTTTCCTTTGCCACTGCACAAAAGGAGCAGGCTGGGTGCCAGGCACAGAGCCAGTGCCCGAGCTGGTGTTTTATTATGGAATGCCCTGCAGCACCCTGGATGTGCTGGGCTCCAGGGAAGGGTGGGACAGAGGTGACAAACAGCTCACTCCCACTGCTCCCCGAGCAGCTGGACCTCAGGAAGGCTGTTCCCATGTGCCACCCACCCAGGCCGTTCCAGAATCCCCACTCAAGACAATTTCACCAGTTTTCTAAGAGCTCTTGTTGCCTTGGTGCTATTGAATCTCTTCGAAACCTGCTGGAAAGTGGAAAACTGGCACCTCTCAGCATCTTATTATCTTTGCTGCATCCCCAAACTGTGATGTACAGAAGCTGTTTTCCCTAGGGCTGCAGCTGGACAGTGTTGCTCCACAGAGTGTGGTTCATGGGATTTAGGAGCTCATGTTGGCCATTTTTTGGAACCAGACATTGATCATTGTGAGGAATCTCTCAGAAAACAGATTTGGCTTCCTCAGATTTAAACAGCTCTCAGAAGAAAAGGTTTCTTTTATTCTCCAAATGAGGACAAAAATAACTACTAAGAAAATATCTCTATTTCTATAAAATACTTCTTGTAGTACAGAATAATTCTTATTTATTTGGATTTTTTCTTCCCTTACTAAGCTCTGTTCAGTGTCTCACACAAGAACAGCTGTCCTGGCTCCATCCATCTCACCTGCCTTGCCTGAGCTGACAGCATCCTGACAGGAACACGGCTTCCCCTCAGCAGGGCGCAGTCCCTGCCCTGCACTTCACAGACCCTCTGGTTTCCCCCTGTGCATCAGCTGCACGGCTGGGAGGGACCTTTTTCCTGATGTAGAAGAAGGAAAAGAGCAAAATGATGGCCACCAGCACAATGAGATGGGTCAGCCCACACACCTCCTGCTCTTCCATGGGGAGGGACTGCTGCCTGCAAGAGGTGATCCCAGCTTCTCTGAGATGTCAACCTCTGCCCCCATCTCCTCTGCTGTACAGGTACCACTACACCAACAGCCCCCCACCTCCCTTCCTTCTGCTCTGGCCCTTTGCCTTCTCAGGAATTCTTTTGTCATCTTTTAGGAATGCACTTACACTGGCGTCTCAGAGACCCACAGCAACAGTGGCCATAAACAGATGCCTAAGGAGGAGCAGGAACAAGCCATTCTCATGATCTTTCCCCTGAGTGCTTTTCCAGCTTCCAACTATTTGCAGCTCAGAGGATTTCCTGATCTGATGTTGTTAACTGTAGTGTGAGGGGAAAAAAAAGGTATTGTGGAGCTGGCTGTGGCTTCTTTGATCTACTGGCTTGTCAGTGCTGGGTTCACCTTAAAGTTGAACATGCCCAAAGCTGCTCTAATAAATGGCAGTGGATTGCAGCTCCCAGGAGACCGAAGACCTGCTGCAAGACAGGCACGAGACTATGCAGCACTAGTTTTTAATAAGGCATGGCCGGTAGGATTTCTTAGCTTTACCAAACTCCTATTTTCAGTTAAAACAGGGAAAAATTAAGGAATTGAATACCTGGATGTGGGTCATTCTCACAGCACTCCATCCCTCCTCCATTTCTGATTAAAAGAAAGCAGGTTTCCAACCCACACTCTATCAGTGAGCAGCTGACCAGGGACCTCAGAAGGAGAGTTAAGTGATGCCTCAGAGCCCCAGAATGACCCACTGCAAAGCTGTTTGCTCCTCCTCTGAGAGGCCTACTCAGCTAAAAGCAGGTAATTTTATAGTCATAACCTGACCAAGGCAAGGTAATGCAAGAACATTTTCTTCTAGTGTTAGAAGATCCAGTTCCATCAATTCAAAAGGAACTATTTGTTTCACATTGAGGTTAAGCCTAGTAAAACACCCCAGATTGCCTCTTTCTTAGAGTACAGCAGACATTAAAAGCTAAACCCAAGAGAGAGATTACAGACGAGCATGAGGCAAGGTAACCTTCCAGAATCTCAAGGGAGAAAGCAAAAGGAACAAGTTTTTCCCCCATATTTACAAAGGCTTAATGAATTTTACATAAGCAAGATACAAAATTGAAGACAAACAATGAAATACAAAGAGATCTCAAGATACATGATGAACCAAGAATTCATGCATAATACACAGTATTTCAAAGGCATGTAAAGAAGCAGTGTAAGAATCAGATGTTTTTGGTGTATACAGAGTGGTTTGTTCGAGAGATATTCCTCCTTAAGGAGCCCAAACTTGAAGATGCATCAAACCCAGTGAATCTTCTGGATACAGGAAGGCAGAAAGGATCCCCTGGTTCAGGATGAGTGATACTTTTTATCCAACCTGAGCATCTTGATTAAAATACCAGGTTATTTTCAGACCTGAAACACCCGAACAAAGCATCTTTCTGATTATTAAAAGAACATTCAATTTCCAAATGTTAATTTTTCCCTCCTGCATCACAAGGACTTCTTTTTTCTTAAGTCGTGTCTAGATCTGCAGAGACAAATTTTCTCTAAGGCTACATAATATCAGACAGCTTTGTCATAAATAGGTATAGAAAATTCCATGAGAAAGGGACACCTAGAAAACTTCCCAATGCAATTCCTACTTTTCAAGACCAAAAAAATTTATCATTGAAGAGAATATCATTGTTTTGAGTTGGCAAATCTACCAGTGATAAGGAGATGCATCCTAAAATCAATTTTTGAAGCCAAACATGTAAGACTAATCACTTTATTTCCATGCTTAAAAGGTACTGATACCAGAGGGAAAATACTAAATAGTGTATGACACCCTTGAGAGGCATGTAAGACATTTATCTGCCTAAAAGCCATGACTGTTGCATAGAGAAAAGGTTGTGAATGTAAATGGGGAAGAAAAAGTTTAAGGATGGAGAGTGAAATCTTAGTGCTGCTGAAATCGACGGCAACTCGAGTTCAGTGGGACAAGGACATCCCTGAGCTCACCCTTAGCCTGGCCCCATCACAGAGCTGGGGCTGCCCAGCCTGGTCTCTGCAGTCAGGTTATAAAATCATGGAATGTGTGGATGGTTTGGGCTGGAAGGGACCTTAAGGTGGGACACCCTTCCCTAGACCAGGTTGCTTAGATGGGACTTTTCATATTCTGAGGGAGGTTTAGCTCAGGTTTCTTTTCCTACAGCTGTGTCCTCCTGCTGGGGCAGGCCTCTGGTTCTGAACCAGCTTCTAACCATGCAGTTGTTGCCTTGCCCAGGCAAATACAATCACGATTCTGATGGAGGGGCTTTGCAACCCTATTTTTATGATAATGAAATGTGAAATACAGAGCTGCACTGGCCAGGCCAAAAAAAGACCAGCTGAAAATGACATGAAAGAGAGCAGTGCCCCACTCCCTTAACACCTCCAGTGCAAGCAGCTCTGCCCAAAGCCAGGAGGTTTAACAGCTCTGGGCCGACGTGTCAGCTCAAGTCCTGTGCACAGAGATGTTCAAAGACTGACACATTCTCCCTCTCTCTCTCTCAACTGTTTTATTCCCCCTAAAATATACTTATGTATCTGCTGTTCCTCTGTGAAAAGATGAAAGATTAAGCTGGCTTGTGGCTGGGTAAGAATGGTGGAATGTTCTACCCATAAGTAAGCTGTATATTCATGGTAGAATATTTTAAATGACCCTTATATCATAAGAAGGGATTTTTTAAAAAAATCCATAACTGTGAGGTTTAAGAGCATATCTCTCACTTTGAATTTCCTAGCTGATATTTGCTTGGGCTTTAGAAACCGTCACACAATAAAGCCATTAAAATTCTGTGGTTAATTTATTCCCGCAGTATTAACTTTCCCATTACTCATGATGAATATCTTGAGTTTGGATATGTCTTAGAAGAACTTCTGACAGTGATAACTTGCTTTTTCTCCCATTTCCTGTGGAAATGTTATTTTTTTTTAAAGTATAAAAGAGTAACTTTTCTAATAAACTTGCACAGTGAATTTTAAATAATGACTTTGAGTTAGTATAGTTGCTACCAAAATAGGGAATGATAAAGTCTTTTGTGCATTTGTTTGGTTAATTATTCTGATTTGTATTTCTGGCAGAATTCAATATTACCGAGCCTTGGAAAATACAGATCCCACTGCCAAAACAAATTTTCTCACTCCTATATCCATTCATTTCCTAGACAATAGGTGAGGTCAGAAGGGAAACAAGGAGTCATTCCCGTAATAAAGGCAAACAACTAATGAGCTGCCATGCATCATGTTCTCCTTCCACGCAGCTGTAATTGCTTCCAGAACACCTGTATTCAGGCCAGATACAATCGTGTGTAGGAGGGAGGGCAAAGCAGCAGTGGTGTTAAAACAAGAAGGGAGAGGCACATGTGGGGAACGGGAACAGATAACCCAGCCGGTGGGGAGCTGCTGAACTGAGCTGTGCCTCAGTTTGGGTTTTGCCCAACAACAGAGGAAGCTGCCGGGTCCCCCAGGAAGGCCACAGGTTCTTTCAATACAGGGAAGGGCCAGTGCCTGAGGCATTTAGCAATTTACAGCTCTGGGTTTGACCACCTTTATGATCCTAATCAGGTCCCTTTGTGTCCTGTGCCTCAGTTTTCCTTCTGGAACACTGCAGGAGTATTTTGCTATACTCTTATGCTTTGGGGAGGACACATATGCTGATGGCCTGTGAGATCACAGAATCACAGGATTAACTAGGTCGGAAAAGATCTTTGAGATCATCAAGGCCAGCCTATGACCTAAAACTACTTTATCAACTAAACCATGTCACTGAGTGCCACATCTAGCTTTTTTTAAACACCTCCAGGGACAGTGACTTCACCACCTCCCTGGGCAGCCCATTCCAGTGCCTTAGTATTACTGAAAAGAGGGTCAATAAAGAGGCAGAATTCAACAGCCTGCCCATGGAGAGGGGTGTAGGACTGCAAGAGGCTGAATCACTGCAGCCTGTCACTAAACCGTGGTACCTGGGAGTTTTGCAGTTGGGGCAAGCTCAGAGGACAAACTCACTTGCTGGGATTCAGCTGAGAAGCAAAAGTTCATTACAGACATGGAGTAATACCTGCACTATTCCAGGAAACTCTTATATGCTGGAAGTCAGCTGAGGAGCAGGAGCTTCTTCCAGAAAGGGACTCAGAGGGAGAAAGGGAATAAAACCAAACTTGTCTCCATAAAACAGATGCTGTGGAGAACCCAACCCACCACATACCTAAGGCTCATCTCACTCCTTACCCATCTTGGTTCAGATGAAGATTGAATTAAGGAACAGTTTGCTTCTGGTTCAAGTAAGGATTAGAAATTTACCTGTACAGTACTGCAAGTTGTTAATCTAGAATGATTTACAATAGCTCAGTTTTAGAAGTTCAACATAAATTTTGTTTATGCTTAAGGGGCTCAGGGTTGCAAAAATATGCAAACCCCAAACAATAACAGGTTTTATTCCTTTAAGAACTGAAAAAATGGATCCTGCGTTCACAATAACAGGGATTTCTTTGATTATTATTATTATTAATCCTTGTACAAAAAAGGGTGTGATGGTCTCTTAAGGATTTTTTCTAAAATGTAAGATTCCATTTTGACCAATGAACTGTTTTTAGTCCTGTTCTGACAATCAAACACACCTTATTTCTTTCCACTGAAGTATCAGTTTGTTCTAGTGGCCTGTGACCTGCCTGTTAGCAAGTATGAAAACAAAACCCTTTTACTATCCCAGAGTTTGGGCTGGGATGTAGGAAAACAGTAGAGAAAGCATTCAGAAGTCCCACAGGTTTTAGGAAAGCTGAACTAATGCCAAACTTTCTGTTGCCAATAAGTCCTTCATGTAAGAAAGACTTGTAGGAGTTTGGGGTATTATAGAGGCCCTGGGTTGGGAACATAATGAAAAGCTGTGGGCTCAAATTCAAATTGCAACTCCCTTTTTGTTGGTGTTTTTGTGAATCTTTCCCAAAGAAACTTCAGCTGCACTAAGACTGGAAATCCATACTCAAACCTATTTTGTTAGAACTGCAAAGCAGAAAACCGGAGTACCTGGAAATGCATTCCTCAACTGTCACTAAATCAGCTTTCTTGCAGACTTCTGAATATCTGTCCTCCAGAATAAAACATTATTACAGCCAGTTGCTTCACTTGTTCCTGCTGGAGAACCTCGGGCAGGAAGATGGGATTTTATTCCTCTATGGATTCCAGCTCACTCCAGGTGCATTTACTACAACTTCTTGCCCTACTGTCACACCCTCAGCTATTGCCCGGGGCTAAAATCTTTTTCCAATCTTAAAGAAAATGCAACATGGTGAAGCAGCCAGGAGTGTGGACTGCCAGTATTATGGCAGGGGAAATTAGTCCCTCTCTCTCACATCCAGGCTTCTCATGTGACCCACTTTAATGGGAAATTAAACTTCCCTTGTTCTGATAGATTCATAGCAGCTGATCCTCAGCTTTTACAAAATAGCCAGGGCAAATCTTCTGAAGGTCAAAAGGCATTTCTGGCAGCGTACAGTCACTCCCTCATCTGCTAATGGGTCTATCTCTGAAAACTCCTTATGTGTGGCAGGCAATTACTGCTGTTCACATTAGCCTCAGCTCAGCATTGGCCCCTGTGGCCAGAGAATGTCATGGAGAGGGACTGAGCTGAGGTGTCAAGCTGCTCCACATTTTATAAGTGAAAATGATGGCATTTTGTTTCTAAAGACCACAGACCATATTACACCCATCAGTTAACATGGTTTTGGATCAGAAAAGATCTTGGCAGGAGCTTTCTTTGCTCACAAACCAAGACCCTCTCAGTCACTGCCTAAGCTTAGTACACATTTTGCATTGGCAGGGAAGAGAAGCACAGCTCACCATAAAAGGGGAGGTCTGGACCCTCTCCTCTAACTATGATTTAAACCCGAATCTGTTATTTCTATTACAGTGGTTCCATGGCACCTCAACTTTATATCATTTGTGCAGCAAAGTTTCTTCAAGGCGAGGCTTAGAGAGAGACCACCCTCCATCACATGCACTCTTGCCTCCTGTCCAGCTCCTCCAGATTTTAGAGTTTGAACTTCTTCCCGTCACATAAGGCTGAGACATGCGGCTGGTCCCGTGAATTGCCACTCACGGCAATGCCCCTGGCTAGCTCAAATAACGGGACGAGCCGTAGAGTAACGGTCCGCCCGTGCCCGATGCGTCGGCGGGCGCAGGCGGATTCGGAGCCAACCGACTCCAGGCGATAATCCAGGGAGGCTGCGAGACCCGAGAGTAAAGGGTAGAAGGAGAGTTCAGACACTCCGATAACGTTCAGGAACGAGCGATTTATTTCCTAAACTCCATGGGGTTCGGAGCATCTCAACCGGAGAACAAAGGGAATGCACCTGCTTATAAAGGCAGGTGGCAATAATAGGCGGGGGAAGGACACAGCCAGTAGGGATGGGGCAGGGGAGGAGTGAGGGGGGGAAACATGGTTTATGATATCCAATGAAGCAACACATCGGTAAATGACATATGGAACAGCAAATGGTGCATCGAATAAAACAGAACATTCTGGAAGAAGGGGAATGGATTTGGGGGGATTGACAGGGCTGAGGGGTAGGGTCTGGGGGACTGACAGAGAAACCTCTAGAAATAGAGGAGGGGTTTTTGGTGATTGATAGGGGCTCTGGGGCAGGCATGACTTTATTAGGGGAGTGGGTAGGTAGAGGGAGGGAGAGGGAAGAACCATTTTATTTCCAGGGGGGGAGTGGGGAAGAACCATACAACAGTCGGTGAACTTAACATAAAAGC
The DNA here is from genome assembly GCA_013397175.1 of Platysteira castanea. Lineage (NCBI taxonomy): Eukaryota > Metazoa > Chordata > Aves > Passeriformes > Platysteira > Platysteira castanea. The sequence continues at coordinate 2,284,005 of VYXC01005072.1, forward strand.
ATATAAAACATGCACCCCAACAGAGACAGACTGGGGCACCAACTATTAATTTCTAATTAATAGCTTACCAGCTCTTCATTAGTACACTAATTAGCCGAGAAGACTCTACTCCTGATCCCAGAAGACACAGCGGGGCTGGGGGCCCACCTGCAAGGGGTCAAACCCTTCTCCAGGGCCCCGGAATGTAGCAGCTGCCCACCTCTCTGCTGGGCTAACCCCACAACCCCCGGGGCCCAGGGCTGTGGTGTGCTGGAGTTCACCTCAGCGGAGCAGTGCCCAAAGGCCATTTCCCAGCGCGGCTGGAGCCTGAGGTGAGCGCTGCCCGTGGGTGCAGCCGCCCTCACGCTGAGGCGCCATGTTGTGCCAGGGCTTGGCAGCGGCCTGTGAAGGGTTAACCCCTCCAGAAATGGTTGATTAGCCCCCTAGGAATGGTTAATTACATCTGTAAAAGGGTTATCACCCCTCGAGGAATCATTAGTTGCCCTTTTAGGGGATAAGTAGGAGTACCTCTAAGTAGATACCAAAGCAGGAGGGATGAGCAGGCCGCAGCATGAGGCAAAAGCTCTGTGGAACTGGAAGTAAAAGGTTGGTGAATTTGTTTTTTTTAAAAATAATTGTCTCTTTAATTGTTGCTAGAGGGTCACTGCTGTTTTTGGAGGCGAGGGGCTGTGGTGTGTGGCTTGTTTTGGCTGGGAGAGCCCCTCAGGGAGGCAGGTCCTGCCCTGTGCCCGGCTGTGGGGCCCGGCCCCTCAGGATGAGGAGGGTGCCATGGCCGCAGGGACAGCCATGCTCCTGCAGCCTGTGGGACCATCAGAACACCTCAAACTCCTTCTTCTCCTCTCTGCCCCTGTGCTGGGGTGGCCCCAAAGCCATGCTGTGTCTTGTACAGAAAATAACTGCTCATGTTGGCTCCAATCACATGTTGCATTATCTTGCAGTGAATCACCTACCCCATGACTTGACTTCTATTTTTTTTTAAAGTGAGTCCCTTTCCTGTAAAACAGGATGCAGATATGCCTTTGTTTCTTTCAGCCACCACCTACTTCTGGTTGGTCTGGTAACTCACTCAGCTTTTTGGCCACAGCTGGTGGGGTTAAGAGTGTCCAAGTCCCAGTGCCCCCATACAAAGGCCGTGTGCACTGTGGTACAGCTGGTGCTGTTTTCGGTCGGATATGCCCTATACACCCCACCCAGCCTGCTTTATGAATTCCTAGGTGCTCCTCTTGAGGCTGGGAATTATACTTCGTGGCAAGCTGGCTCCCTGAAAGAAAATGGGAGGTGGTCAGTCATTTATTTCTAGTCATAAAGAGCGCTAAGGTTTTTTTTCTTTTTTCCTGCTAAGCTGGCTTTCTGCCAAAAAAAAAAAGGTGAAAAAGAAAACAACCTACCTGCTTTTTGTTCTTTTTATGTCTAAGTAGTGAACCTTTTGTGGTTATGTAGAGCATTATTATTGCTACTGGTAGCTCCTGCTGGGTTTTGTTTGGATTCTATTCCAACTCAAGTGTTAATTTAAATTCATGTGTAATGGAGGTACTGGAACAGAGTTATTGCTGCATGTGTGGGTTTAGACTTGGAAGGACAGTGTTTTCCCTCAGTTTCGATCCAGTGGGTAAGTAAAGGAAGATGTAAGCTGTGAGCAGTAGGCTAGCAGTAGTTGCATCAAACAACATTATTCACAGCTGGAAGCTCCTGCTGATGCTGAGGAGCTCAAAGTGGTTGGAAGCTCCTTTATCCCTTCATCTCTGCCTACCTGCCTTTCCCTCCCCATGTTTCTTCTCATCTCCACCAGCACAGAAGCCACCTGTGGTGGGGCAGAGCGGAAAGTGATGGCAGCTGGTTCTGCTGGATGAGCAAGGGAGGGAAAAAACATCACTCTTTTGATCTAAAAATGGGGGAAGGGTACTGCTAAATAACTCTGGTGAGTGCCAGGAGACAACTCCAAAAAAGACTGGAGTGTTGTGATAATGGGGAGTGGCAAGAGAGGTGGAGTTGGAAATGCACTCAGGGGAATTCATTCCTAATCTTTGGTCCATCTGCCTCTGTTGCTTGCTGGGCTGCAGTAACTCATAAAATCCAGAGAAATCAGGTCCCTTCTTTCAAACAGGAAAAGTTTTTGTGATTGAAGGACATGCACCTTGGAAACTTTGTCTTAGGTTCTAGTTTGTTGAATTAAAAGCCAATTCTGCCATTACCTGAGCAGTTAATAAAATCTATTGCCTTATGATGGATTTTTTCTGCAGGCTAGAACGGATCTGTCTTCACTGTGATTTGTGAGATTGAGGGAAAAACACAAATTATAACCTGTATTTCTACTGCTCTGAAAAATTTCATTGTGTTCTCCTCCTAAGGCTTTGAAGTAACCAAAACTGCAGAGGTCATTTTTTTGATTTATTGAAAGCAAAATATACCTTATTAACATTTTAATAAAGAAAATCTCTTTGCAGTGGTGCTCAGAGTTGCTCTTATTTCTCCTTGTGCAATTCCACTCTCTAAAAGGGAAAATACTACTGAGATCTGCAAAGCATGATGTGTTAGACTGAAACTAAACACAGAAATACACCAAAGCAAAATGCTTTCTAAAGGTGCTGTGTTTGTAGAGGTGCTTGCCCAAAATGTGTGATGCAAAATGGGGATGCTTTGTGAAGAAATCATCCTTGTAAAGCCATTGGTTCTGGTCATCAGACTCTATCCAATGCTTTAGTGATGATGCTGCTGATCTATTTGGGAAGTTGGCTGGCTCTCAAGGCAGAGTCTCTTCTCAAAGGCTGTTTCACAGCGAAAATATGCTCAGTGCAGCCGAGTGCATGAATGAAAAAGCCTCTGGTACCTTCTAGTCTGGCAAAATGCAGCACAAAACTCAACTTACTCTGTCTTTTCTGCTGTCCCAGGTAAGAAATGTGTGTTTTCTCCTTGCTTTCTTTCATCTTTCTGCTTTTGTGTATTTGGATTTGAAAGTATTTGTAATTCAGCTCTGATTTCTGAGTAATTATACATTGCTTGAATTACTGTTTAAAGATGCAGGATCTCTGCTCTAAGCCAGTTGCTAGGAATGTAGGATCTCATAGTACCCTGATTTACAATTACAACCAATTTGCTGTGTGATATATAGCATTTTTTTGTTTCCCTTCAGGAAGGGTGGTGGGGGGAATCTTTCAAGTGTCTCGGTTGCAGCTGCAGCGACAATATTTTCTGTCATATCAAATGCTGCAACTTTGATTTGCCTCTTTCCTCCGTGGCTTATGCTGGGTAGTAGGTTTATAGGCTGTTACAGGCAGCTCACGTTATTTATTGCCTTTTTTTATAAAAGAATTGGAGGGGGGAATATGGAGGAAAAATAAAATCAGACCTTGCAAAAGGCTCCCTTTCCCGTACTCTCCTGATAGATGTGTAATACTCTGTTAGTGACTTGCTATGTAGCCTTTCTCCTATTAAATGTAATAGATCCCCCTCTGCCAGAAAGCAGAGGAAAAAACAGCCAGCCTTAAAAACACGGAGCTGCTAAAGCCCCGCTGCTGCTGCCTGTCAAAGCACAGGGACTCGCTGGGCTTTCACTTCTCAGCACCTCCCGGTTACTCTCTTTTCCTCTCGTTGCTGTTTACAGGGCTCACTTTTGGGAAGCTCTGAGCAGGTTTGGAAATCCTTTGTTGTCGTCCAGCTTAAGGGCATTCTCCCTCCTTTTGTCTTAGGAGCTCCGTAAACTTGCATTTAGCGACAGGGGGTTGAGATCCTCTGCACCGAGCAGGGATGAAAGTTAATTCCTTTTTGACTCGGGATCGAGTGGTTTTGTTAACCCTTGGAGGGTTGGTGGGGTTTAGTGTCAAACAGGTGCTCGGGACCCTGAGCCCCCGTGTTTGTGTAACTGCAATCTCCAGCAGGCGTTTGGTCTGCTAATCCCAAACAGAGCAATAGGGAGAAAAACGGTGAGGGATCCCCACTGGGAGAGCTCCATTGCTGAGAGGAGCTACCCAGTGTGTCGGGAGGAGGCAGCAGGGTGAACTGAACGCACACATGGCTGTGGATCAAGGTTAGGACATTTAGGTCCTGGTTTAACCTGGTCAGGAGTCAGTGCATGGCCGTGGGTGGCTGGAGCTGGGGGACAGCGGGAGACTCGGTGGCTGGGGATTTGGAGTGAGCAAGCACAAAGGCATTTGGGTGGGTTCGGGATAGCAATCCTGCTCCGGGGAGTGGAACAAATGAAAGCAGCTGCCTTGGGCCATAGGTTTGGGGCCGAGCAGCGTGTGCTGGTGCCACATGCAGAGTTCCTGGCAGAGCCACTCTGCCAGCTCGGGCTGGGGCTCCCTGGCAGTGTCCGAGGGCAGCCTCTGCCGGGACTGGCTTAGGAGAGTGGCCAAGCTGCTGCTCCGGCAGGGCCGAGCAGTGTCCTGTGGGCTGGGGATACCCAGGGGGCTCCAGGGGAGAAGGTGTCACAAGCGGGCTGAGACCCAGCCTGGGCAGGCAAGGCTGGCAGTGGGAGGCAAGGCTCAGGGAGCAGAGGGGCTGGGGGAGAGGGCACAGGCAGTGGAAAGGTAACCTGTGGATGCACTGAACCGGGGCTCTCAGGCTTTCTCATCTTGGCTTTGAGACCTCCCATCTGCTTTGCTTGGCTTTCTCTCT